>JAEQBH010009321.1:0-35564 GCA_016808115.1 Tetrastigma voinierianum | reverse complement strand
AAATCTATTGAGAAAGCATTTGAGTTATGATTATGCCGTCCAAATGGGAAAATGTTAGATTTATTTAATAATTATGGACTAAGCATAAACATATTACAATTTTAATTGTGTAATTGTGCATGTTAGTTATGGGCCATTTATGAGATGATTTAATATTAACTATGGGCTCATGGTTCTATCTTCTCCCATGCTTATAAGCCTATTAGACCAAAACACAATTGTTCCCTTTTGCTCTATATATATATATATAAAAAAATTGAGTCCTAGAATTTACAAGGGTTTGGTATAACACACTTTAGGGAGAAGGAAAGATCCATCTTCAACCCTAGCCATTTTTCTCTTTGATCTTGCCCCCTACATATTTCTTTTGAGATAAATGGTAGCCAACAATTATGGATCCATGTCATGTATGTTTTCTACTTAGTACGAATTGATATGCTTCATTGTTTCAATAAATTTATTATTTTGTAATGTATTTATCGGATTTTTTTTGTTATTGATCAATTGTTTTTGGATCAATAAACATTTTACTCTTACGAAATAATTTAATGTGATATCACATATTATTTATCACCATCTCAAGTACGCAAAAGGAATCGAGAGCTTTTTGATGATCACCTAGGAAGAGGTGGAATTGATTAATCGCTCTTCTTATAGTGATTGAAGATCAAGACATGCGATTATTGTTTTTTCATAAAACTATGCATCTTCAAAGTGGTGCCTAGATGAACTGGTGAAGATATTGCAGACCCAAAATACCAAACAACGGAGAGCTATGCCAATTTTCTACCATGTGAATCCATCGGATGTCGAAAACCAAAGGGGAAGTTTCGGAAAAGCCTTGGCAGACCATGAAAAAAAGTTGAAGGCAGACCATGAAAAGAGGTTGAAGTATGATACGAAGAGGATGAAGGAATGAGGGAGGCTCACCCAAATTGGCAAGATATCTCAAGCCACTTCATCTCATATTAAGTAATTTTTGAGCCCTTGTTTATTTATTTATTTATTTTATTATTATTATTATTGAATATGAATAACTTACACTTCTTAAAGTCTTTCATTTTTTGTTAACCCTTTTAATTATAGTATGAAATTGAAGTAAAATTATGGAAAAAAAAATCAGTAGCTAGAAATCCATTCACAAGAGGAGAAATTTTGATTAATGCACAAGATATTCATTGTTTAATCCATTCCCTTACATAAGATTTCTAGTTGTGTAATGTACCATAAACATAAAAATAAAATTTCTCAATCGTTTACCCATAAAAAAAAAAATTCTTTAATCTACGGCTTCGAGTTACAAAGTTAGTGAAGGAAAATTGTGTATTTCGTGATCACAAGCAACTATTTATATAAGCGGTGTTTGAAATTTCGGGATATATCGGCGATATTTCGGTCGATATATTGAATATCGGACACACTTTGATACAATAAGCTCACCAGATTATCGTGCTTGAATATTTGACGATTTTTACAAATATCGGCGACTTTTGTCGGTTAAGCCGGCAGGTGAGAAGTTGCCTCCCTTTCCATCATTGACTAGCCCATTCAATTAGTATAGTGTAAAGTTGTTTAATAGTAATTCTAATTATTGTATTGAAATTTTTTTAAAATGTCTTTTTTATATTGTTTATATATAACTTAAATTTATTAAATTTTAAAAATTATTTGTTTTAAATTTAACTTAATTAAATTAAATTTCAATATTAAATATTTCATTTTCCATTAATAACTTTTATTAAAAAAAATCACTATCACTTTATTTTTTCACATTAATATTTTAAAATTTTTAAAAATACTAGAAACATATATTGATTAAAAATTAGATAGATAAAAAATTTATAATTTATAAATTAAAATTAATTTGATAGATAAACATATATATATATATATATATATATATATATATATATATATATATATATATATATATATATATATATAGTTTAATAAGATAAAGTCTTAATATAAAGATTAAAAATATCAATTTTAAGATTAATCAATTACTAGGATAAACTAATGTTACTATAAAAAATAAATAAAAATTATGAGTTTTGAATAATTTCGGTTTATCGATATTTAAAAAAAAAAATATATCCTTAATATATCTATGATATATCTGATATATCAGTAAAATTCAAATACGTATATCCATCGAAACTTATATTTTATCCATGTATATAAGACAATCCCAAATCAAATATGAAAAGTATGAAGTTTCCCTAACTCTACATGAATACATGTTGCATTTTCTCAAATAGTTCTAATTCTACCATACTAAAAGCATATTTTACTTAATTCATTATAAAATATTTTAGAATAAGAAGCTTACCTATAAGTTTTTTCTTTTCTGTTTATTAATGATACTATTTTATTTAATTGAATTTCAATTTCATGTGCTTATTTGAACTTAAGAATTGACATATGACTTGGGTTTGTTATCAATTCAAATCCATGTCAAAAAATTATTGTGAAATACTAGTTTGCAAAGCTTCTCTTATTAAAAAAAATGTTTATCTCCTAAATCTGATCTGAGAACAAATGTTTTATTAAAAAAAAAGTCCCTCTTATCTTGTGATCCGTCAAATATTTTACTTCGGATCTTTCTTATTTTTATTGATAAATTAAAGAAGTTTCTCTTATATCCTTTTTCCTTTTATTTTATTTAATTAATATTTTCCAATGTAATATTAGCATATTTGAACTTAAAGGAATTACAAATGACTTGGGTATATATATATATATACATAAATTTATTTAGTTGCAAAAAAAAAACGTACAGTACTCATGCAGGTGTGATGTTGAAATCTAGTATGCAAGTTATGATAACTAATTACTCGGAGAAAAATCAAAAGATCAATTCTTAGATGGTGTTTGTTTTTTTGGCTTGAAAGCAATTTATTTTGAGCATTCAACCTATTTGTTTATTAATTTTTTCATGACTTATTGCTGAATTTTTTAAAATTTTTGTCGGAATAGAAAAAGTCAAAATATCTCTTTTTTTTGGCTTTTTTTCTTAATGCTCTTTTTAATGTTTTTTTATTAAGAAAAACTATATATTCAAATATGAAAAACCATATATTTTATGATCCAATTGAAACTCTCATAAAATAGCATGTTAGTTAAACAAAAGCATATGTATTTTAAAATTTTATTTAAAAAATTATTTTCTCAAAATTTAGATAAAAATTAAGTAATTTTTTGAAAAACAAACAACTAAATACTTAACCTATTAAGCACTACTTAGAACAAAATTTTTATTTAAATTGAAGCAAAAAAAAAAACACTTACTTATTAAACTATATATCTTGGGTTTAGGCGTCGGTTTAAATTATATCCTCAATCTTACTACTTTTTTTAAACAAACCCCAATCTTACTTGAGCTAAATGTTTTATTTTCAAAATTCCCTCTTGTCTTGTGGTCTACCAAATAATTTATTCATTTCAGATGTTTGTATGCCCGTTGGAATCAGTTTATCTCCTCCAAACTAATCAAACCGACCAAACTAATCAGGCATGCATGCTGAAGACACATTTCGGTTGTGTTTGGTTCCAGAAAAATAATAAGGAAAGAAGAAAAGAACTACTAAAAAATGATTTTCTTTGATTTTTGTCGGAGGAAAAGAAAGGGAGGTGGAAAATAGTTATCTAATTCTATTAGGGTAAAAGGTTACAATATATATAGTCCATAAAAGAGAGTAAAATGACCAAAAAACCAAACTAAACATATAAGTGTTCTAATACTCCCCCTAAAGCTGAAGCAAACATATTTTGCATACCCAGCTTGGAACAAAGATAAGAGAAAGTAACATTAGGCAATGCCATGGTAAACAAGTCTCATAACTACTCGATAGACTTAATATATGGAGTGCAAACTTCGCCTTTCATCACCACTTTCTTGATAAAATGACAGTCCACATCAATGCTGTTTTGTCCTCTCCTTGATATAGATTTCTTGGCAATGTGCATAACCTTGGTTATCCTAAAACATTGTTGAAACACTAAGCTTCACTTGCAATTCTCCTGATAGGTTTTAATCGAATTCAACTCATTGCTTCTACACTTTCGATCAACAACTTGTTCTTACTCCTCCATGTAACAAGATTTGCGACAGTGAACCTTATGACAACGCTGTTAGACCTCTATCATTTCTTTGAACCATGATCTACATAAAGATAGCAGTAATGTCCGGTTGCTCCCTTTTTCATATAAGACTCCAAGGCGTCGTTTCCCTTCAAGTATCTCAACACTCTATAGCATGCATCCCAATGACATTGTTACGGATCTTGCATATACTAACTGAGCACACGAATTGCAAAAGTAATGTCAGGCCTTGTCACTATGAGATAGATCAGTTTTCCAATCAAGCTCTTGTATCTCTTAGTATCTTCAAACTTAGGACTCGAAGTATCATCTAAAACAACATTCTGATCCATAGGTGACCCAGCAAGTTTAGCTCCCAACATGCTTGTGGTAGTTAACAGACCCTGAATGTATTTTATTAGAATGTCTCTCCCTTGCTTGCTCTGGCCACTTGATCCCCCGAAAAATAGGCCTTAGCTATCCCAGTCCTTTGTTTAGAGTGCCTCTTCATATACTCCTTAACCTCTTCGAATTCATGCTAGATCACTATCGAAATAATTATATCATCTACATACACCACAAGAACAACGATACTTGAAAGAAGTTGATTTTCTGAGACTAAATGATCTGGTGACATGGAATTCAGAAGCCAGCACACATCGAAGATCCACTCGACATCAAGCGAGGCTTGGGGGTTGTATTAGCTGTGCAACTTGATCACGACGGATGTCTCCTCTAAACAACAAACCCTAGTGGTTGCTCCCATAAAATTTCTTCTTGTAAATCACCATACAAAAAAGGCATTTTTTACATCAAGTTGAAACAAGGGCCACTCAAAAAATACAGCAAAAGAGATAATAACACGAATAGAATTTAACCTTACAACAGAGGAGAAAGTCTCAAAAAAGTCAACACTTGGATTCTGAGTATATCCCTTAGCTATTAGGCGAGCTTTAAGCCTTTCAATAGAGCCATCGAGAGCGGAAATATTTGATGAAAAGACCAGACAGCCCGCGACATGCTTATCGAGAGGAGGGGTAGAGTAGTAAGGTCCATGTATTTCGCTCATGAAGAGCATTCATCTCCTCCTCCATAGCAACAAACCAACCAGGATGAGCCAAAGCCTCTACATGCTAAGGAGGAACAGACACAGAAGACAAAGAAGTAGTAAAGGCACGATAGGAAGAGAGCGAGTAAACGAAAAGAGACATGCGATATATAGGGTAGCTGGTAGAGGACATTGGGGTGTTAGGCACTTCAACGTGAATGGGTGGATCGAGGCATTGGCACGAGATAGATCGATAGGCATTAGAAGTGGAGGTATCCACACCACATGAGACATGAAGTTGTCGGCGAAGGTGGAGAAGATGATTATAGGGAGAGAACTTGTGCTCGGTGTTGGATTATTTAACCATTAGTGGGCTTATATGTAACTATTATGTGTTGTGCATCCAAATGTATTTAAGCCTTTATTTTAAGTGATCTATCATTTTTATATTTCATAGTACTATGCATCAAGGTTAAGATGTGGTCCTCAAATTATGTGTAGAGACATTTGTTTTTAATTTTTATTGATGACAGCAGAAAACAATAATAGAAGTGGCGGCTTGGTGAAGCATCACTTCCTAACATAAAAGGGTCTTGGTCCCCAAGTTGTGAGGTTCCTTCTTACGTAATCACCCATTCATTCGGAAAGAAAAGAAGCGAGAAATACTCTGGGCTGAATTTGTAATTTGGAAGGCTAAAACCAATTTTGTTGATTTAGGTTCACTCATCTCCAATGGATTCAGGTATGCTTTTAATTATAAATGTTTATAATTCTTAATGATTAGGCATTGTTGATCCTAGGGTTTGATCAGTTTTTACTTTTCAACAAGTGGTATCAGAGCAGACATGTTTTGATTATTAGGAATTATGTAAGGTTTCTGGTTTTGTGATCTTCTTGAGTTAGGGTTTCTGAGTGGTGATATTCTTGTAAAGTTTCAGTTTGGTTGTATATTTGCAAAAACATCACGATTCTAATTCTGTTCCAGGCAGTTAGAGACGTGGTTTCTTCGTTTATTTCTATTTTTGTTATTTCCATGTTTTGCATTTGGATCGGATTGTGGTGTATATATATATATATATATATATATATATATATATATATATATATATATATATATATATATATCCTATATATATATATATCTCTCTCTCTATAGCATATTACTTGTGAAAATATATATATATCTGATTCGAGACCACTTCTTCGTTTATTTCCTTTTTAATGTTCATGTTTGCATTTAGGATTGATTAATGGTATATATATATATATATAAGCGCATTCTTGTGAAAAAAATATATATATCTGAATTAGGAACCACTTCTTCTCATTTATTTCTATTTTTATTATTTCAATGTTTGCATTTGGATTCAGATTAATGATATATATATATATATATATATATATATATATAGAAAGTAGAGACCTTTGTTACACCACCACATGCCGCTCACTCGAGATGGAATTGTGATTTGGGATCAAAAACACTTAACCACCTGAAATTTTTTGTGTCTCGTGAGGCTACTGTAGGCATAGTAGGGATTTCATCAAAGATCCTGGAGGGAGTTTGGGGATATCAAGGCACAAGTTAAGTGTTTAAGACTTCCAGGTTTCTTCTATGCTCCAAAGGTAGGAGATTCTTCCTGCTTTGGTTTATTTTCCATTCTCAAGGCTGTTTGATTGAGTTTTAATACTGAGGCTGTTTAATATTTGCCCTAAAAGGGGTTGTTTGGCAAAATAATGGGTTATGGAATAATTCTTTGTTTTGATCCTATATGATATCTGGATTTTTGGGCTGATTTTTCGGTTAGAAAAGGATTGGACTAGTATCTTTCAAGGAAATTGTATCCCTATTTGAGAGAACTTGATGTTAGGCTTTTGAATTACCCAAATTGGACATCTATAGCCAAAGTTATGGTCCGTTTTCGGGACACCACAAGCTGCCCTGTTTTGGCCGAACCTACTGTCCAGATTTTGGGACTGATTTTCGGTTAGAGAAAAAAAGAATTTGGACTAGTATCCTTCAAGGAAATTGTAGCTCTATCTACGAGAACTTGATGTTAAGTTTTGAATCACCCAAATCAGACCTCTATAACTCAAGTTATGGTCTGTTTCTGGGACTACTATAGCTTAGGTCGTTTAATGGTTTGTGTCCAGATTTTGGGACTGTTAGGGGACTAGTTTCTGAACTAAGTTTGGAACTATTCTATGGGCTATGATGGCTTGTTGTGAGGAATGTTTGTTGGGCATCTCTATGCCACAACTGGTCTTAAGGATCAAATATCATTGTTTGACTAGGTGACGTGTTTTTGGGTGTCCGATGTGTGTGCTCTAACATGTTTGACATGAGATGGTGTTATGTGCAATGGCCATTACATGGCTTGCTTGTGTGTGTTCTTGATCATAGAATGAAATGTTGAATATGAATGTTGATATATGTTTGCATGATAGGTTGGCCATGAATGAGAGAAATGATTTATGGAAGTCATATGCGAGGTGATGTGATTGTCCATGACACCGGTAAGTGGTGTGGATTGTGTTGTCCATGTAGCATTCATTATGCATATGACATGATATAACATGCAATGGCATCTTGCATTGCATATGCACAGGGACATCGCATTAAATAATTAGTGAAGTGCATGGTTGGTAATCAACATTGTGTTTGGTGTTGATGGTATGTCTGTTTTATGGTAGATAAACTTCTTGTGTTTGGTGTTCGATGGTGTGACTCGAAATGGGACAACGTTCAAAATGAGTCTCAACTTTGTTGCATAAAAGGAAATGAAAAATCGTGTGTTGAATATAGCAAGAGGGATAGATACCCTACTCCGGGTGACAGTATTCTTGAGTTAATATATGTATCCGGCGATGAAAAGTTTGTGAGAAAGTGTCGGAAAATGCTTGGCTTTGTGGTGAGACAGAATTCGCTACCACAAAAACACGGGACTTAGTAAAAACAAGTGAATATCGAGAGGTTTGTCAATGGATTTTGATTTATAAAATAAAAAGCTTTTGTTTGGAAAAATGGTGTTGATTGGACATGTGATGGTTTTTCTGCTTGTTTCTTCACATGTGTGAGGGGAGTCAGTGAGTTTCGAGACTTGGAGACAGGTGAGTCACATTTTCATCCATGGCATGTAGACATTTGAGTATGAATGTGTATGTTTTTATGAATGTTTGTGAAATGGCATTGCAAGTGTACATAGGTGTAAAGTAGCCCTTAGGTGTTATTCTCTGCAGGCATTGATCTACATCCAGTTGGACATATTTGAGTGCTGGGTGGTACCTTGGGATGACGACGCTCCTTTGAGGTCGTGATTTTGAAGGAAGCCAGGATGTAGCTTTGATAAATATTTTTGTAAATTATATTAGAATTGATCAAACTGATCAAACTGACCTTGCTAATCAGCCATGCATGGTGAATTAAGAAATGGATAAGTAGAACTAAACTAAATATATTAATAAATGTCTCAGTAAAAATATTTTTCAAGCTCAAGCGGATATGAGAAGGCTCCATTTTATCTTCTCAGATGATCATCCATCAACTGAAAGCAACTGATCTCTTATTTGCTATAGTTTCCTACATATAGAAAGCAAGCTCAATAGCATTGGATAACCATCACATTAAAATAATAAGATTGAATCTTCTCTGTGATCATTATATTTCATTGTTTCCTTGTAGTATGTTGAATTTATGGAGCTCAGCTTTATTCGGTTAATTTCTTCCATCTTAATTTGCAGGGAAATAGATAACTGAAAATGTCACAGGAGGCGACTGGGTCGTGGCCATGGACCGGAGAAGAAGATCAGAACCTCAAAAGATATGTGAACGCGCATACCTTGCCAATGGCAAATAGATAGATTGGCCAGAGATTGCAAGAGATTTATACTAATACGAAATGTAAAGGGGTGGAATTAAGAGTTGCAGTGCACGTTCATGATGATGAATCTATCATAATAGTGTGAAGCGCTTGAAGCATAACTGAGTAAACATGTGTTTTTATTGATGTTGAAGGTTCAGACCCATGATATAATAAATTTAGCAGAATTTATGAGTCTTGGGTGTGCAGCCAAAGTCCCATATCGGTTAGAAATAGGGAGGATCATGAGTTTATAAGTATGGACAATATATAATTGGTATGAAGCCTTTTGAGAGAAGCCCAAAAATAAAACCATGTATTGATTTCATGCATAGAATCTGAAGTATGGAATGTACTATTGTGAGAGATCATGAAATTAACTCAAACTCCTAATCTTCTTTCTTAACTTCAACTATTAAACTCCCCCATTCATTAATTAATGCGCCCAGCGATGTAATACATGGTTTGTTTCAAGTTGACAATATCATATCAATTTTTGTTTCCCAACAAGTCTACTGGTTTCATTCAGAGAATCTAGTATGGAGATGTACTGTTCTCAGGTAATGCATTATCTACATGCATTAACCAGCTTCCTACACTGCTCGAAGGTAATTACAGCAGTAGTCCTTTCTTAACTTCTTTTTGTTTCCTTAATCTGAACAGCATCCATAATTAGAGAAATTTAAGTTTAATTGAACAATTCTGACTATTATTGTGGTGACATTTCACATCAGAAGTGTACATGAAGGAAGGAGTTTCCGTTTTCATTTTTAAAATAGGTGCATGACGATAATAAGTCATCAAACCGCATGAAATAAATTTTCTCCTTACCAAGCCTAATTTTGGTTTGATTATGTTGCTGTTTGTCTCTTTTGGGTCTTTTAGGGCCCGTTTGACACTACTTGTCAAAGTGTTTTTAACTTTTTAGCCAAAATGCCTTCTCGAGTAGCACTTTCATGAAAAATATTTTTATAGGAATTTGAAAAAGTGAAATAGCGATGTTCATAACATGTTGCTAGAGTATATAAATACTTTTAATTTATTAAAATTACCAAAACTGATATTTAAAATTTATTTACAAAAATATGATATCATAATAAAAAAAATTACATGTATATATATCTTCAAAAAATTTAAAATATATTTAAAAATATTTGAATTAATGAATTAAAGTATATAAACATTTGTATTAATAAAAAGCTAATGGGGACATGTTTCGACTCCTAGTGAGGATAAATTTGTGAAGGAACATATTAATATAATATATTGAAAAATGAATAAATGTAAAAAGGAAAAACAAAATAATTATTTTATGATTATGAAAAAAAAATTTAAAAAATTTACAAAAATTGAAATAGGAGAATTAGGAGAAATAAATAGAGTGTTTTAAGAAAAAATAAATAAGCATTTTGAATATTAAAACTTTTGAAGTTTTTTTTTAAAAAATAAATAGGTATTTTAAGGAAAAATAAATATTTATTTTCGAGGAATGTTGAAAAACTTTTCACAGTGTTTTTTTCATAAAACAAACACCTCTCAAATTTCAAAATTCTTTTCAAATATTAACCAAACACCTATTTTCATCTTCAAACACTATAAAGTATTTTCACGACTAAAAAGCTTTTAAAAAATAACTACTAAACGGGTACTTAGAGAGGTTGTATGGCCCGAGCACATACCCACTAGCAGTTAACGAGTTAAAGCTAAACGGTTGGGCTTGGTCTGTAGTGGAAAATTGAGGGGTAAATTAATGAAAAGGAAAGAAAAGAAAAAAATTGAGGAAAATAAAACATAAATTTAGATTAAAGAATATTTTTCCTTATTATTAGCAATTCTCCCAACCATAATTTTGTATGCTAGAGGTGGGAATATGGGTTTAATCCGATGGGTTTGAATGGGCTGATCCGAAATTTAGAAAGTTAGATTGAGAGAAAAAATGAAGGCATAAATAGAATCGGGACCCTTTGGCTTAGCTTTCGAATAGACGGGCGTCAGTTCGGTGGCTTGGATTTATTTTGAAGTATAAATTTTGCAACTTGGAATGCTACAAAACCCTCGTTGACTTCCCGCTTCCTCCACTCGATCTCATGCATCCATTACCTTCCACCGGCGCGAGTTGCCTGACCACCCATAGCACCACCACCTCGTTGTCATGGACTCGAAATTCACCCTCACGAAATCTGCCGAGTCTTTCGCCAAACCAAACCCTGGCACCAAATCCTCTTCCCAAAACCCCTCATCTCGATGATTAGTTGCTATCAAAACCTCGACCTCGCCCTCTAAATCTTCGAATACGCCGACAAATACCACCCTAATTTCACCTGATTACAAAGTATACCTGCCATGATCAGCTCTCGAGCTCACGCCTTTGAGCCATGGAAGCCTAATCTCTGTTCCCAGAAAATCCCAAATCAAATGCGGTGAAAACATATTCATCACCTTCATTTGTAACTACGACTTAGCGGGTCGATCCAAGTTCGCAATATGTTCCTTCCTGCTCATCCTAAGCTTCGGTCTCCAAGCCTTAGTAAGATCCTTCAACACTCTCTTGAACACCCTAGTTCAAAATAAACGTTTTGATGTAGTTCATTTGATGTTCAAGCAAGTAGAAAAGGATTTAGTATTATTCTAATGTGTTTACATGTAATATACTCGTGAAAGCCCTCTCCCGAAAGATGATATTGATGGGAGATAATAAGGTTTTGGACGAAATGCATGTAATGAGATTCATCGAGATGGGTTAAGTCTTTAAGTTGGTTACATCTTTGATCAAATTATTAAAGTAAAAATAAAAATAAAATCATCGTTAATAAAAATAACATGGAAATACCATATTGTAAATAATTTTTAGTATTTTAGTCCATTTTAACTTAGATTTAACCTGTGATCCATGTAAAAAAGCGAGTTGGACTTGTTAATAATTGACAGAATAAAAATAAAAGCGAAAGATTGATAGGACCATTTTGTGACTCATCATCTTCCTATTATTTGTCCTTTTTTTTTCCTTCAAGTAAAAGAGCAATATCCTATTTCATGGTTTTAACGTATGATTGGTTGAGATAAAAGAGTACTAAAAGTTGGGAAAGAATGGGCAAAATGGTTGACCCAAAAGAGGACAACTGAGAGGGGAGTGAGTAAATGAGATTTGATTTTTAAATGACACGTCTTGACACTGCAATATTTAACTTGGTTTTGTTTTGAAACATTCATCTTTACATATAAAAATAGAAATGGTCCCTGAAAGGAACCCTTTGATTTTCATGACATGAGTATTTGGAGCAATGTCTCAAAATGATCTTTTAAGACAATAATTTGTATTTTAAAATAATAGTCAAGCTAATGTGTAAGACCCGAGAAAATTCCAATTTTCGAAAAAATGGTAAAAAGGTAATTTCGGTCAAAATCCAAAATTTTTCTAGATCTCGATGGCGAAGGGATTTCCATAGTTGGAATCGTCTCCACGAATTTAGTTACCGTCGGTCGAGGCGGTCGAATTTCATGTTTTCAAGACACTTAGAGTATCGGTCTTAGTAAAACGGGTTTGAGAGACATGTGATGTGACAAAAGTCACTTACTACATGTACTCTTGTGACACATGTTGCAAGATTAGAGAGATGATGGAAATGGACAGCCTAGATAGTGTCAAGTGTCAAAAATCTAGAAGAAGGGACATGATGGGAATTATGGGAATTGTTAATGATAATGAGACGAAAGATGAACAGTATCATCTTCTCCATTTTGAAGACCAAGCGAACGTAGGGCTGGAATGCGGTGGTAGGGTTTGATATTTTTAGAGAGAGAGATAGCACCTTCTCTCTAGATTTTCGGTCGTTTGGACCGTCGGTTCTAGACGGAGCAAGAAGCAAAGTCGATCTACGCGGCGAGGGCTACGCGTGAACACCGATTTGGTGGAGTTCCGACAACTCCAAGAGGTAGGGATCTTTTCCTACTTGTGTTAATCTTTGGCTAAGAGCCATGTAAATGGTTAGGAATGTTATGAGGCTTGTTTTAACCGTAAATTCGATCTCAAAAGCTTTGAACCGAGTGAAGAAAATTCCTATTTATTGTGGTCATGAGCAGTAACTTAGAAGTTTCCTTTGTTCACATGGACGTGTGTGACATTTTTGGTGTGAAAATGTGTTTTGTTAAATGATTCAAAATGAATTGCTTATGTTTGTTAATTAGCCCATGTGAGCTAATTTTGTGTTATTGATGGTGAATTTGCATAACATGATTTATGTGATATGCATGTGAATATATTAGCATGAATGTTTGGGATTGGCATCATGCATTCGCGTATACATTGGGGCACCACAGAATATTAGGAGTGAGTGCATGACATGAAATGAAACAAATGAAAATATTTGTAGAGGAATTTGAGGAAGATTTTGAAGGTATGGAGAGGGGACATCCAACGAATGCGGGATGAGGACCATGATTGTTTAGGAGGATTATCCGGCAATTCACCTCGGAGGGTAGTTGATATTTTTATCGGGAAATTCGGTAGTGAGTTTCGAACAAATCTTTGTTTTAGCTGGATATTTCACTCGCGTCGGCAGGTATGTGTGGGGAGTTGGTGAGACTCGAGACACGGGATCGATCATGTAGACATTAGTAGGTTCATGGTGAATGTGATTGTTTGCATGACATGTGCGCAGGTGGGAAGTAACACGTAGGAATTTATCCTGCGGAATTTGCTCACCCTATCAAGGATCACCATTCGAGATACGGGGAGTGTGCACCAGGGACGGCGCTCACTAGGCGCGTTTAAAGAAAGTCGGGTTATTGGCTTTGGTAGAGATTTTGTATGACATGTATTAAATTGTAAATTTTAATATATGTTGAATTAAATAATAAAAACTCTTGAACCATGTAATATATTTGGTTGGGATATATTTTGATGAGTATTGATGCATGGGCGAAATGGCCATTTTTACCTCATTTTATTCATATGTGGACCCTATGTGGTCATTGTGAAGCTTGTTTGGGACGGGTTGTATTTAGGTAGAGCTCTAAGATGCGAAGGAGTGCGCGATTTTTATGAGTGGTGTCGGGTTGCAGAGCATCCACGATGTCCGCGAGGTTGACGGGTTGTCGATGGACACGGTTTGGGGTAATCACGGCTTGGTATCATGGCTAAGGTAAGCGATGCGAGTGGGGCTCGGTGGGTGTAGAAAGCAGTAAATGAAAACACAGAGGCGAGGGACTTGGGCTTAGGTCATGGTCATAAGGTGTAAGAACATCACAGCTTGGTAAAGCTCGATGTTAGAGTTAGGTATGTGATTACCTAGGTAATCACGGGACAGGATTAGAACACTTCATGCATGGTGTTTTATGTGTAAATGGTGTGCATAACATGAGTTGTTGTGTATGAATTGTGATTGAAATAGTATGCTTGGTGAATAGCATAGGAAGGATGTTGAACACTAGAGAATTAGAAAATGTGGCTTGCTTAGGTGTTAGAAATTTTGACAAAATGGTCAGTAAATGAAAAAAAATGATGTGAAGAAATTTTTTTCTAAGGTTTTGCAGTGTGTAAAAATGGAAAAAAATTTAATAAAATAAATTTTAATAAATTTATTTAGTTTACTAGAAAATGAAAAAAAAAAGATGAAAAAAAAAAAAAAAAAGGAAGCGTTGCGGGTTCAACAGCTCACGGGTTGTGCCCGCATTTGGCATGCTGGGTCCACGATATAGCAATTTGTATCGTGACACAAAGGTTGGGAAGGCTGGCCTAGGCGCAGGTAGGGGGCCACGACACAGCCAGGACTCGGCCATGACACAGTCGAGCCTACGCCACGATACGGCCATCAGAGGACCATGATAAGGTCGGCCCGAGCGACGGCGAGGCGCAAAAGCTTTGGCGGGTTGGGAGTTGGGTCGTGATACAAAATTGTATCATGGCTAAGAGGGGGCGACCATGAGTCGTGATACAAAGGCAACGAGGGCTGCGTCCCCGGTCATCGGGCGCCCCTGTGTCTGGCGCGAGAGAGATGCGATCTGCGCGGCGGCCAGCGCGGGGGCGCGGCGACACAGCGCACACGGCCTGGCCACATGTCTGGCCGGGCGTCTTCCTGACACGGCCGGGCGTGTCTTTGTTTCTGGCCGGGCCATGCTAAGACTACGACCGGGCCCGGGCTGCGGCCACGACCGACGGGCTTGCGACACGCCGTGTGCACGGCTTGCACAGGCGCGATGTCGCGACTTTGCGGCGTGGTACAGGCCGGGGTGTGCTGGTGCACCCAGGCTCGATTTGACTCAATGCCTTCGTTACGAGTCACTATTTGAGGACAACGATTCACAAGATTTTTCAAAAAAAAATAATAATAATAAAATCAAATCAAATCAAATAAAAATCTTTTAAAATGAAATTATTTTGTTGATTTTGATTTAATATATGAAATTATGGCCTTGCATTACCAATGAATGCATGGAGATTATGTATGAAATATTTTCTGTATATGAATAGATGTCTGGAAATTGTGATTAAGCCTTAGAATCTTGCATTAGAATTTGCGCGCCATTTGACATGTGTAGATGGCTAGTCGAGGCGGGGGCACATTAGAGGTCGTCCGTGAAGTCTTGGTCGAGCACACCGGTGTTGACCGACGAGGCTTTCTTTGAGAATTTTGTAGGTATTGCATTGGCACCTTTATTGCCTGGGCTAAGTGCGGTAGCCAAGGAGGTCCGAGTAACCTCCAGAGGTTTAGGGCACATCGTCCTCCAACATTCACAGGGGGAGGAAATCCGATGGTGGCAGACCATTGGTTCATGCAGGTCGAGAAGGTGTTGGAGGTTATGGAGATTACCTCTGACACGACATGGATTAGACTAGCTGCATTCCAGCTAGAGGGTGAGGCACAAGTATGGTGGAACTGGGCAAAGACCTCTAGAGACCTAGAGGTAATGACATGGGAGTTCGGGGCTATTCATGGGTAAAGTATTTTGGGATCTTTGTGAGGCATCACGAAGGCTCGGGAGTTCCTGTTTGACGAGGGATGATGGCTTGTGATGGATTATGTGGCTAGATTCACGGAGCTAGCCCATTTCTTGATGACTCGTATTACGGACATGGTCGAAGTCGGGAGATTAAGTGGGCTGAAGTTGTCCGATGGGCGGATTATAAGACTTCGCCTACGGGACATGGACTCATGGGTGGGGTGACCCTAACCATAAGAGAGAGAGGTCGAGAATGCTCGAGACTTTCGGGATGCGGGTGTTAATGCGCAGAAGAAGGAGAGTCGGTCTTCTTCTAGTTCGGGAGAAAGAAGTAGGGGCTTCTAGTTCACGAGGTTCGGTCGCGACCATCCGGGCGAGAGACAAATCGGGAGGATGCCGGTCGAGTGGGCGGATGGTGTGCTACCATTGCCGGCGGCCGGACATATGAGAAGGATTGCCCCAGAGGCAGAGGATCCGGGGTTTGGAGACGGCCTAATCTGGTGGCAGTGGGACGGGAGAGGGAATCTGAGTATATTCCTCACGGCCGGTGCGAGGCGGAGTTGGATTTGAAGTTGTCCGACCGGGCGGGGTTATAAGACTTCCATGAAGTCCGTTCCCCATAAGTCAAACAACTCAGCTACAGAATTGGGTTCATGGGGGTTCATCGGTTTGGAGATCTTCCCGTCCTTTGGCATATCTGCGGCTCTGAAATAATGAGCATCCTTGAATAAGGTAGGCCAATAGAAACCGGATTGGAGTACCTTTGCTACTGTTCTTTGGCCTCTAAAATGCCCCCCACATGGTAAGGTGTTGTAATGACTCAGAATATTACACATTTCTTCTTTCGGTACGCATCTCCTTATCACTTGATCGGCACAATGTTTGTATAAGATAGGCTCCTCTTAGTAGTAGTGTATTGCTCACGAAGAACCTCTTTTGTTGGTAGTAAACCGGAGGAATCCTTTGGCCACTAAGTAGTTCATAGTCGACAAACCATGGGTATTTGAGAATCTTCAGTGCTAGTTTTATATACGGGAAGTATCGTAATCTGCCCCGTCTCGACCCTCTAATCATGAAAAATGGTCCACGACTAAGTTCTTTGTTCCCTTCTTATCTTTTATATCTAAGTCAAACTCTTGCAACAGGAGTACCCATAGTATTAGTCTCGGCTTTGCATCATTTTTTGTCATTAGGTACTTAACGGTTGAGTGGTCAGTGTGCACTATCACCTTATTGCCAATCAAGTAGAGACTAAATTTATCAAGGCGAAACAATGGCGATAGCTCTTTTTATTGGTGGCATAATTTAGGCGAGCATTATTCAAGGTAAGCTAGCATAGTGGATGACACGAAATATCCTTTTCCTTATTTTGCCCAGCCTTACTCAGATCACGCAATCACTAGCGTGCACGATGGCTCGAATGGAAGGTCTGATAAGTGCTACAACTATGAAAGCTAATACCAGTTTATTTTTCAGAATTGAAAAGGCTTGCAGGCATTGTTCATAAAAAACAAATGGTGTCTCCTAAGCTAGCAGATTGGATAACGGTTTTGCAATCTGAGAGAAATCTTTAATGAACCGCCTATAGAACCCTACGTGTCCTAGAAAACTTTTTATGCCCTTCACTGATGATGGTGGAGGTAATTTATCTATTGCCTCAATTTTAGCTCGGTCAACCTCTATTCCTCTTACCGAAATCCGGTGGCCAAGTACAATGCCCTCTTGTACCATAATGTGGCACTTTTCCCAATTCAACACAAGATTGGTTTCTTCACACCTAACAAGCACCGCTCTCAAGTTTTCTAGACAATCATTAAAGGAACTCCCCAATACTGAAAAGTCATCCATGAATACCTCAATTGTCTTTTCAACCATGTCTGAAAATATGGCCATCATACAACGCTGAAATGTGCCTCCGCGCTAAGATAAATTTCAAATGGCATTCGCTTGAATGCAAACGTACCATATGGGCACGTGAATGTTGTCTTCTCCTAGTCTTTAGGGGCTATGGTGATCTGATTGTACCCAGAATATCCATCCAAAAAATAGTAGTATTCATGCCTTGCTAGTCTGTCCAACATCTGATCCAGAAATGGTAGTGGAAAGTGGTCTTTTCGAGTGCCTCTATTTAGTTTTTTGCAGTAGTCGATAGCTGCATCCTCCATCCCGTGACTGCTTTTTGAAGGTAACAAGGTATTACCTACCGCTTTGATCACTATTGTTCCCTCCTTTCTTAGGTACCACCCGTATCGGGACTTACCCAAGTACGCCTGAGATGGGATATATGACCCCGCATCTAACCACTTTAGTACTCAGGGACAACATCTTTCATAGTTAGATTCGCTTCACTGCGGCTTCCACCGACGCTATGACCATCTTCTAATAGAATTGATGCATGCACATAGAGGCGATCCCTTTAACTCGCTGTAGACCAACCAATTGTATCGTTCCTGCCTCTAAGCACTCTCAATAGCTTATCTTCTTCTCGATGATGTCGAGACGCGAAATAATCATCGCGTAAGTGTGCCTCCTAAGATAAGCACACCTTAAATGGCAAGGTAATGACTTCTTGCTCCCAATCTTAGGTGGTTGTTTAGAAGAAGAGGGTATATGCTCAGTATTTTCACCTAGAGGTTCATAGTATTTCCTTCCATTAGGTTCGAAGGAATTCATCCAGTTCACATACTCGACAGCCTCTTCACTCAAGTTCTCTGAATCCCTATGTACAAGGCTAGCCTCTAAAGGGTCAGTGGGACCACTTTGGCTAGACACTATAGCCTCGACAGTCTCCACTAAAAAGCATGCATTGCTCTCTGTTGGGTGTCTCATGGCTTTGAATACATTGAAAGTGACCTTCTTGTACTCTCAATTTCAATTCTCCCTTCTGCACATCAACCAGTGCCCTGCTAGTGACTGTGGTTGGGCGAGCTTCACCTAATTCCAATCGTCTGAATATAGATAGCGGCATGAGGTTAATACTTGCTCCCATATCACACAAGGCTTTCTCAAAGATGGAATTTCCAATTGTGCACGGTATAGTAAAACTACCAAGGTCTTTCAGCTTTTTTGGCGCTACAGGATAGCACTACACCTCGCTGAGGTTCACTGCCTCAAAAATCCGGCGCTCTTCTTGTCGATAGTATTCCTTTCATGAATTTCACATAGTTGGGCCTCTACTCTAATGCATCGGCAAACGGAATGTTTATGTGGAGTTTCTTGAACACCTCTAGAAATTTGGTGAATTACTTATCCAATTTGCTCTTTTTCAGGCATTGAGGGTACGGGATTGGGATAGTAGGTTTAGTCATGTTTGGTCGACCCTTAGCCTCTGTTTCTTCTTCATCCAACTTTTTCTGATGGAGCTGTTCCCCTACCACCTTGTTAATCCGCCAGTCGGATTACTCTTCCTGTCGCTACCTCCCCTATCACTGATGGTTGCCCTAGTGTTGCTAGTTCTTGCCACTCAATGTGACGCCTTACCCGTTCGTGACCCTCTCGCCTGCCCACCCCCAAAATTACTCACGCTCCTCGCTACCTCTCCAACAATTGGCCATTTAGCCCATTTGCACCTCTAAGTTTCTCAATTGTGTCGCCCGATTGTTCAATCGGGGTGGCCTGCTGTAATTCTTGTCCTATTCATAGCTGCGCGTGTGAGAGCATTTGTGCAAGTGCTTGGGTTCCAAGTATACTTTTTCTCAGGGTTGGTTCATTCACTGGGTGATGGCATGTTGTTCACTCATTCCTCTAACCATACCTTGATTGTTCCGACACCTTGCTACCTCTCCATCCCCGACCGCATTCCGACTTTGATTCCGTATATGTTCGATATGTATCGGCCTACACGCCTCCCTTGTGGTTGATTTGGCGCCGATTCACATTGGCCCGCTTTTACTATCATTTGCCTTGACTGACACTCTATAGTATTGTGCTATCCACCACAAGATTCACAAATTTCCCACGGACTATGCTGAATAGCATTTACTTAAATTTCGTCATGCAAATTGTTTAGTTAATGTAAGGCATTATGATTTACCAAATTACTTTAGAATCTCCTCGTGGTTCATTCCCCGCCGAGGGATTCCTAGATGTCGATCTATCTCTAGGTCAGTAATTAGTATTAGTAGTTATATCCTCCAAGATCTATAAGCTTGATCTGTGGTTTTCTTCATCAGAGCACCGCCCGCTGAAGCATCAATGATCGCCCTGCTACATGCCAAACCACAGAGAACGTATGAACCTCGTATCCACTTAGTTAACGGCGTGATGCGGGAGCATCTCTCAATAGCTCATGAAATCTCCCAAGCCTCGCCTAGGTTCTCCTCAAATTGTCTAAATATATTAATTTCTGGCACCAATTGAGCTATTTTCGAGGGTGGGAAAAATTTGGTCAGAAATTTTTGCACCAAGTCATTCCATAAGGTGATAGAGTCTGGAGGTTATTAGTCAACCAAGAAAGTTTAGCCCGGGCCACTAAGTGACAATGGGAATAGCTATATATTCGAGAGCTCTTCTGCTACTCCCATTACACTTGACCGTATCACTGCACTTCACAAAGCCGGGTCAAATGCATTCGAAGTTCAATGGGCAACCCATGGAACTGGATATTATTGAGCATCTGCAAGGTCACTCCTTTTAACTTAAAGTTGTTCGCCTATATAGGTGGTCGTCGTATAGCTGACTGAACAACTGTAGGTGGCAAGGCAAACTCCTCAAGTAGCATATGCAAATTATCAAGCTGTACAAAGGGTGTGGTGGCCGAATTTCTATAGTTCTGTCCATTATGTTCCACTTGTGGTTCATCCCCATCATGAATATGTCCCCGCGCCTACTGAAGTTACATGATTTCAGCCGGTTATGAACTTATAATCGATGTAGTGTCCGTTCTAGTTCAGGATCGAATGGAAGCATTTCCCTATGATCTTGTCTTTGCATACACTCTAAATACTTTCCAGAAATCATAGGATAAGAACGAAACCAAATCACATCACAGATGCAATAAAGAAGAACACACAAACCATAAATAAAAGTAAAAATAAATGATCAAGAAGTGAGAATAACTAAAGAAAGTAAAATTTATCCAAAGTACTATCTATGGCACGGTTGTCAATATCAACACTAAAATTCTCCCCGGCAACGGCGCCAAAACTCACTAGCCTATGGTGAGTTTATAAAATTAATTTGAAAACGCAAACTCATGTGCCGCAGCGCACGCCAGCCGAAGTTGAGATAGTGTAGTGAAAGCACAAGTGTCGTTCCTTTGAAGAGAAGCGGTTGACTACCGATTTATAATGGCTCAATAATATTCGATCTACTCCTAAAGGACCAGACTAAATTACTTGAATTAATAAAAACCTAAAATTGAAAATTGAATTATATCGATGATGAGAAACCTAGGGTTTTACGGGCCTCCCCGCCACCTCTTTATGATGTCAATCCAATTAAGGACTTATTAAAGTATTCATATGAGTTATGTTAGCTGTCGATCTTCCTACAAGATATTCTCTCGAGATATATTTTCCTATCTCGCTGGATATCGCATATCCGCTCTAACCCTCGACTCAAACGCTTAAATGTAAACCATAGTGCCACACTTGCAGCCGAACATTCTCTATTCTCGACCACCCAAGTGTTGCTTTAACTATGTCCCTAGAAGTTATCTTCTCTCTATCCTTCAAACTCCTAGTTTTAGCATGCCACTTGGGCCAAGCCGTGACACAACATGTAATTAAACCTTAATTAAAGCAAACATATGAACTCATATTAACATTCAAGCCAAACTCGAAAATCAATCCATCAAACTCGTGGTTAGGCTGGCAAAACCCTAGAGAAAGAATTAGTTCATCATATTATTCATCATTAAATCAAGAATTCGAATCATGAAGCTGGGCTGAATAAAGACTACGTAAAATTCCGCCTTCATGATCCGACTCGACCGGCCTGGGGCTTGATCTCTCACTCCCTGTATCTCTTCCTTCTTCTCGATCCTCCTTTTTCTACTGAAATTACTCCCATTTTATACCTGCAGACGCTGGACCATCAAATGGCCCAAAAGCTAGGTTTTTTTTTAGTTCTGTAATGGAAAGGGAACTCCGCTTGCCGCGGCCAAGGTGACTTTTATAGCGGGCGAACCCTGGCCTTTGATTTCAGGCTTTCTAGTTCACTACGACGAAGGGGCCTTCAAATGCATGAATCCAGAAACTCATTACACGCATTTTCATCATTTCTCGGCCGCTTCGTTTTTTCTCTATTTTTAGTCGCCTTTGATTCCAACATCGCCATATTCTATAGAATATAATATGAGGTGATTCTAGTATAATATTAATGAAAAGCGATTGTGAATCATGTATTTTTAGCTTAGCAAGAACACCGAGAATTTAACTGAAATGCACGCATGATTCATCCCAATCAGTGGTATTCATTGATGACATCCTGGTGTATTCTAAAGATACATAGGAACATGAACAACATTTGAGGCTAGTATTACATATTCTAAGAGAGAAACAGTTATTTGCAAAGTTAAGTAAATGTGATTTTTGGCTTAATAAGTGTTACTCATAGCTATGTTGTATCTAATGTAGGGTATAAGAGTCGAATTCGCAAAGATTGAAGAAATGTAAGTTGAAACCCGCCGAAATGTAATCGAGGTGAGAAGTTTCTGGTTTTGCATGATACCATCGACGCTTGTAAAGGAATTTTTTATCATAGCATCTTCGCTAACAAAGTTACTCCAGAAAGGGGTAAAGTTGAAGTGGGATGACAAGTGTCAATCAAGTTTTGAATGGGCTGAAGAAAAACACTGGGTTGAAGCACCAAGACACTCAAATTCACTTCGAGTAGAGAATATGCCATGTATAGTGATGCGTCAAAAATTGGTTTGGGATGTGTATTGATGCAAGATGGAAAAGTGGTGGCAAATGCCTCCAGACAATTAAAACCACATGAGCAGAACTATCTCACACATGATTTAGAGGTTGCAGCAGTAGAGTTTGCTTTGAAAATATGGCGACACTATTTATATGGTGAAAAATGTAGAATCTTTATAGATCACAAGAGTCTCAAGTACCTGCTGACTCATAAAGAGTTGAATATGAGGCAGTGGAGGTGGTTAGAGTTGTTTAAAGATTATGACTGCATAATAGACTATCACCCCGGCAAAGCTAATGTGGTAAGGTGATGCTTTACTCGAGTCGATAAGTATGTTCTACCAATGGAACTCGCCTATAACAACAGCTTATCAAGCAAGTATCGCATGGCACCATGAAGCTTTGTATGGCTCTGAGATGTAGAACCTTGGTATGTTGGACATAATTAAAATGAGCATAAGGTGATTGGTCCGGACATAGTAAAAGATACAGAAGAGAAAGTTCAGGTTATTCGACAAAGGTCAAAAGTTGCTACTGATCGACAAAAGTCATATGTCGATTTGAAGAGGAATGATATTGAGTATGAAGTGAGTGATAAAGTGTTCCTAAAGGTATCCCCATGGAGGAAAGTGCTTAGATTTGGGAAGAAAGGAAAGTTGAGTCCAAGATTCATCGGTTTGTATGAAATTTTAGAAATAGTAGGACCTGTAGCCTATCAGATGGCTCTTCCTCCAGAGTTGACCAAGCTACATGATGTCTTCCATATGTCCATGCTAAGAAGATATAGATAAGATGAATCACATATCTTGCCCGTACAAGATGTACAAGTGCAATTAGATTTCTCATATGATGAAGAACCAAAAGCTATTCTAGCTCGAGAGATAAAACAGTTGTGGAAAAAGCAAGTGCCATTAGTGAAAGTGCTTTTACAAATACCCATGGCAGGAGGAAGCTACTTGAAACTAGAAGCAACTATAGCACGCACCCTCAACCCTTGGGTCATAATTTCGATGACGAAATTCCTTTAAGGATAGGGGGTGTGGAGTTTCAGAATAATCTCAAAATATATCCTAATAGTTTTATAACATGTTTAGGGTATAAAATAAGTTAAAATTGTATTTTTTTTGGAATTTATATTGCAAAGAATGAAAAAAATGATAAAATCGGAATTAATACAAGAGTCAAAGGTAAAATAGTAAAATGTCACATTAAGGACTCAAGGGTTGTAAGAGAATAAACTTATATGTCATTGTAGAATATTTGATAAGTAGAAGTTTAAATGAAAGAGAAAGGAAGGACTTTAATGCAAAAAAAATGGAAAATTTAACAAAAATGACAAGCCAAACATGGCCTTGTGAAAGAATTGGAGATAAGACCAAATTTGGTCTCTAGCAACATTCTTTGGGTCAGAGTTAGGGTTAAAGAGCAAGAGAAGAGTTGGTTGTTTTGCCTCCATGTGACCAGCCATGATTTTGGTGAATAAGTATGAAGAAGGAAGAAGAAAGAAGAGAAAAGAAAATATTAAGGTATGGAAACTAAAGCTAAAACTCTTTTGATGATGTTTGGGTTCAAACCCTAACTTTGCATAATGATACATGGGTCTCAGCTCAGTTTTGTGGTTGTTTGAGTTGGTTGTGGTCCCCAATCGGCGAACGCTTTAGCAAAAGAACACATGGCTGGAGATGTTGTCAAAAATTTCCAAACCCACGCTTTTGATCATAATATAACTTCGCTATAGCTCATCCAAATTGAGTGATTTAAATTTCTAGGTAAACTAAACTTACAGGAGAACAAATCTCCTTGAAATAAGTGTATTCAAATTTGGGACCTATCGACCCGTAAAATTCATCAAAGTGAAGCTCACGCGCTTCTCGTAATGCTTCGTACAATTTAGTGTTTAGGCCATAACTTGGCCATCACTCATCCAAATTGAGTGATTAAAATTTATGGATAAAATATACTTCTAGGAGAACAAATCTCCTTGAAATAACTGTATTCAAATTTGGACCCCATTGGACCCGTAAAATTCACAAGTGGTCCTGGCTGGCGCTGCCTATTTTGGTATAGCTTTAGTAAGTTTAGTGCCATAACATGGCTATCCTCATCCAAATTGAGTGATTCGAAGTTCTGGGTAAACTAGACTTCTATAAAAACAAACTTAAATAATTGAATTAATTTGTCCCACAGCCAAACTGGTCCAAAGGAGCTTTGTTTCAGAGGAAATATTTTGGTATAAAGATTCAAGTGAACAATAGAATCAAAAGAATTATAAAAGTGATTGCTATATGAAATATGATTACATGAAAAGAAATACGAGCAATACTAAGAACATGATCATACAGGTTATGATAAAATTAACAGTTATAGTATATGGATAAAGGAATACTTTCTGAAAGTATCTCATGTGAATACATGTGATTGACATTATCCATGTATATGAGATATGCATAGATTGAACACAAATAAAAATGTAATAAGATTGATCTTCTGCATATGTCCCCGGGTAGATGGATAGGTAGGCATGCCTATTAGGTATTACATGATATACTTAGCCCCGTTTAAGTCATTACAGAGGCCCCGTTTCAATACATAAAGGCCCTGGTTGGGTCATTACAACGGTCCTGTTGTCAATACAAGATACATCATTTACCGCTTTGGGAGAGAGGATAGTGTCTTTGGTACATATAGTTTATACCCGTATTGAATATGCAGCAAGACACAAGATGAGATAAAATGATTGAAATGGTTATAAGAACCATGTAACATGAAACACCATTTGAATTGAAAATGTGATGAAGCACAAGAATATAAAAAGTACTATGTATTAAGAAGAATGAGCGTGAGAACCTAATGTAATGACATAGTGCACAAGTAGTTCGATATATGAACAACTAATGTGCAAATAGGAATTGTGTGTTAATTGTATATTAGTTATCAGGACCACTATAAGGTCATATATGTTATATGTTTCCACTGTTATGTTTAGCACTCCGGTGTTTCATCCCGTAGGTAATCGAAGAGGACATCCCAAATACGTGACCACACAGAGGGCCACTACGCAATAGGAGTCAACATAGATAGGTCGCTACCTCTGATTTTGAATATGTACATTTAAGTTTTCTTCATAATGTGACTCAGATGTAAGTCAATGGGACTCAAATATTTGTACAGGACATTATGAACACCATTATGGTGGTAGTGTTAAATGTTTTATTTCCTTATGGATTAAGCTTAAGTTATATTCTAATACATTCAGTTATATTTCGAAATGGGCCCACTAATATCAATAACCTGTGTAAAGGAGTCTTAAATTCAAAGGTCGCATCTCCTTCGCCTAGGCTGGGTCAGCGCAACACCATTTATGAACGCATTCCCAAGACATAGAATGCAAAGGGGTTCTTGGATGAAAATACACAAAGTTCTCGAAGAATGAGCTTCTGAATACTCTTTACTCCACTTTCTATGATGGGATAAGTGGGGTACGAGGACACATTGATAAAATATTAGAGCTTGGTTATAACAAGATTAAGATCATTGGTATGGAGTTTTGATCGGGATTATGTTGTTTTAATGATCATAGGGACATTGTCAATTTTTTGATAGTATTAGATCTAAATAATGCTCATAAGGAGAAATGGACCATCATAGATGACCGCCATCCTTGATAAGGAAGAAGGAAGATATGAAGAAGGGAAGATCCTATGAGTATTTATTTTAATGTGACCCGCACCAAATAATACAAGTTTGTAAATATCGCTTGACCTTCATGTCTACCAGCCACCAGATTACTCAGTTCGACCAGCACACAGATATGGACCAAAGTTGACTTTTCAAGGATGTCACCTTTGGGTCGACTAAGACACCATTTTCAGAGGCCTCGCCGACACGAGTTCAGCGACGCGTTGAACGCAAAATCCGACTTCACTGATAAAAAGTTGCGACTTTAAGTTCAAACGCAAGAAGAGATTTTTTTATCAAGACAGTCGTTTCGCTTACCCGAAAGCGACCCTGCCCTATATAAACATAACTTCTTTGATGCCAATGAAACCCTAGCCCCAAAACACCATCTTGAAATCTAAAACCCTAGAGAAGTTCTCCAAACTCAGGACCCGAGTCGGGCCATTTCACCATTTGGCGAGTCAGTGGGGTATTGGACCAAACGAGGCACCACACTGCCACCACACCGCTACACGCGCTGCATGTGAGTGCGCCATTCTCCGACCACACGCCGCTGGGCTCACAATCGCGCCGGACGCTTTGACGAGCGGCTGGCAATACGGCGGCGTACGGCCACTATGGTCACCGAATCGTTTCGACCCAAGAACTTCGCACTCACCCCATAGCTCCCTCCCACCATTTTTGGGCCCTCTGAACTCATTCCCGTGGTCTTTCGCGCATTCCCACCGCTTGAGTTACGACGAAACAAAGTCGGGTCGACTCATTGATCGAGTTTTCCTACTACACCACAAATGATCGTTGGACCGTTGCAATGATACCGATGAGTTCCTGGTCTCTTGGCTTTCCATTGATATGTGGTCGGTAAATTTTGGACGCCGCTTTGTTAGTTTTCAAGTTTTAGGTTGTTTCGTAATTACCGAAGTCAATGGAAGAAAGTACCAATTGGTCAAATTTGGAAAAAATCAAGTTAGATTAGTGAAATCGATGTTTTGTGGAATTATCGACTGTTCACTTCGAGAAATTAGCTCCCGTGAAAAGCCCCACTTTGCATCAAATTATAGGGCACACTGTGTAATTGACTTGCCTGAGTCCAATTTTTGATGGTTTGCAGTTCAAAAATTATTCTAAGGGTCTTTCTGGGTATCCTAATGTTGTTTGTCTGTTATTGTAGCCTAAGTGGTGTTTCATTTATATTATGCACTCACGTTTCAGTCGGGGAGACGATCCCGTTGGAGCAGGATCGAAAGGCCTATAGTCTGGGTGGAGTGGTTTACATGTTTTTAAATGATTTGGGGTATTATGATATATCTATTGTGATTAAATATTTTACATAGTATACTGTTTTGATCAAATGGTCAAGCTGCATACAAATGTGACCATCGGTCTCATATAAATGTTATCATTTCATGTGAATTTGTCAAGATTTTAACTTTTGGAAGCCGTGACTGGTTTCGCGGATGGTCTGTGGTATTTAGATATTTTAGGGTATGTGGATGGGGTTTTAAACCAATTTGAAAACCTATCGCTTTTTAAGAAAGGGATTTTGAGATTTTGCGAAATGATTATAATACTAAGAATGTCAAAGTACATGTGAGTAAGGACATTGTGTTGGAGGTTATAAGGTGATGTACCAAATCGTAATTCGTAGATCGGGTTCAAGATTTATATTATAAAGGTAATCGGGATTGCCACTGTCATGAGAGGTTGGTTACATCCAACGTCATATATTATTTCCACTACCGTGAGGCTCCAAGCCACCCGACGGTTTGGATATTGAGATTGCCACGGTGTCGTGAGGTTGGTTACATCCAACTGGCCATATATTATTTCCACGCCGTGAGGCCTGGGTTTACTGCACGGTTTGGTATTCCGGGTTTGCCACTGTATGGTCGTGAGGTCGGGTTTCTACCCAACGGTCATATTATTTCCACGGCCGTGGAGGTTCATAGCTTTCACCGACTCATTTATCATCATTAGTTTTACTCTACAACATTTCCTCGATGTTGGTTATCGTGGAGGTGGGTGTCCTACTGGCTTATGACTTCCGTACATGGTACGGTACATTGTTGATTTCGGAGTAAGGTGTAACTATTTCGATACCTATGGTTTTGGTACTTTCATGGTTATTTTTACGACATTGATGGCTATACATGTTTTATGCTTGATTTTTATGTTGCGAACGATTCAGACAATAGTTTTCTTAAAAATCATGTCGGTTAGATTTTTGAGCATGAATTTATATTGTCGACTCGGGGTAATGATGGGTTTTGTGAAATGGTTTAAACGGGGAACCTTATAAAGAGCGGACGTGAGGTCTTGAGAGCATAAATTTTGATAATAAAAGTATTATTTTCCTTATAATTATGCCACTCACTTAGATTATTTATCTCACGTTTATTGTTTGTTTGAAACTGCCCCTAGGTCCAGCAAAGCTCGTAGGTCTACCTCGGTCGCATCTAACACCGCTCTTCGCGACAACCGCAAGATTTACCCGTCCATCCTATTCTGTTGCTGACCTATTTATTTTCATTCTGTAACCCAAATTTGCAAATACTCTTAGAATGCTCGATATTAGTATTAAAACTCCATATGGGTCCTATTATGTATAAGTCATGGTTATGACCTACATTTGTATAGGTCACAAAGTGGATTTTTCTATATAATTGAGGTATTATGGTATTGCATGTGTTTACTTCTCTTTTAGGTGGGGCCCCTTTGTGCATTCCCTAGGGATTGTACAATGGGACTCCACTAGGCGGGATCACCCGGGGTACCTTGGAAGGGTATCCGGGTTGGGTCCTGTCATCTATCGTGACTACCCAAGGCAATGGGGATCAGAAGAGAAAGTATCCTTATAATACAGCTTCCAATGAAAGAAGTATGTCAAGCAGCAAAATACCCAAGAATGTGTCTTCCACTTCCAATGCCCCTAGGAATGAGGGCTTTAAGGGAAAAGGCAACTATATATTGCCACAAGTTTGGGCACAAGAAGACGGATTACGGGAAGTTGAAGGTCATTCAGGAAAATAAAGGTAATCATTGGGTAAATGTTTGTTTTGAATCCAATGTCATTAATGTGCCTTCTGATACTTGGTGGTTAGATAGTGGTGCTACT
This sequence comes from Tetrastigma voinierianum, assembly GCA_016808115.1. Lineage (NCBI taxonomy): Eukaryota > Viridiplantae > Streptophyta > Magnoliopsida > Vitales > Vitaceae > Tetrastigma > Tetrastigma voinierianum. The sequence continues at coordinate 5,978 of JAEQBH010009321.1, read as the reverse complement.
ATTCATGCTTTTAATTCTGTGCAGGCGATGATAAGCACAATGAGTCCAACTAGTCAGGAGCAGTACGTGTTCATGGGAGATGGCATAAGAGTTCAAGTTGCCTTTTTAGGAGTTTTTAGATTGCATCTTAGTACAATTTTATTTTATTTTTTTTAATTGCAAAAGGTGGCTTTCATACCATCCATTAGGAGAAATTTGACACATCTGTACCTATTTTGGATAGACTTGGATATAGTTTTCTTTTTTTGAACAAGAAAAGTTAATTTATATCGAGATTCTTTATTGATTGGCAATGGAACACTTTGTGGGAATCTTTACAGATTAGAGTTATATAGTTTGCTTTCATTTTCTCATACTGTTAATATTGTTAGTAGCACAAAGCATTTTAGATTGAATGAAAAGTCTTCTATTCTTTGGCACAAGCGTTGGGTCATATTTCCAGATAGAGAATGGACAGATTAATTAAGGATGAGATTCTTTTGAATTTTGATTTCTTAGATTTTCACACCTGTGCCTAGTAAGTATGTTCCTAAGACTCCATATAAGCTATGGTCACAAAAGAAGCCTAATCTTCATCACTTCCATGTTTGGGGCTGTAAGGTGGAAGTGAGACCAATCCAAGAAACTTGATTAAAAAACCATCAGCGGGAACTTCATTGGTTATTGTGGGGATCAAGAGGTTCCAGGTTTTATTACCTGTTGCACACCACTAGAATGATTGAGTCAAATCGAGCTATGCATTTTGAGGATGATACTGGTACAAGCCAAGGGCCAAGATAAATTGTGTTCAAAGAATACCCAATTGTTATTCCTATACCTATTGCTTCCACTCTGATCTCTAGCCCTATTGTTGACCAACATCCAAAAGAGCCACTACCGAAGGATAAACCAATCGAGGATGTGTGATCTAGTGTACTCCTTAGATGTAGTCATGGATTTGAGGAGGTTAGAGAGGGCTCGTAGGCCTGTAATTTCAGATGACTACATTGTCTAGTTCCAGGAGCATGAGTATGAGGTGGGTGATGTATTAGATCCGACTACCTACAAAGAAGCCATTATTAGTCCTCAATCCAACTTCTGGATTGATGCAATGAAAAATGAGATGACTTCCATGACACAGAATAAAGTGTGGAGCATGGTAGATTTGCCAGATGATTGTAGAGCTATTGGTGCAAATGGATGTTTAAGACCAAGCGCAACGCCAAGGGACATGTAGAGAGATATAAAGCAAGATTAGTGGCTAAGGGTTACAGTCAACGAGAAGGTATTGATTTTAAGGAAACTCTCTCAGGTTCACTAAAGACTCTACTGCATTATTATGGCTATAATAATCTCATTATGATTTGGAGTTGCATTAGATGGATGTGGGAGGACAACTTTCAATGGAGACTTAGTCGAGATGGTTTATGTCTTAACCTAGCTGGCTTTCTTGAGGAAGTCAAGGAACACATTGGTTTGTAAACCCAAGCCATTTATGGTTTAAAACAGTTTCTAGGGCAAAATGTGATCCCGCTTCTGATAGTTGTCACCACTAATGGTTTTAAAGAGAACATCGCTGATCAACACATATATGAAGGGCGTTGAGTGAAATACATGATTACTACCCAAATAAGGTTGTTCCATACCTTAACACTGGTTTTAAGCACTTTTTGCATAAGAATCACCAAATCGACCTAGCTAAGTAATGCTAAGGACTCCAGCAATGCTTCGATCAATTTTATAGTAGTTTTGTAGTTTTCACAAGCTATATATATTGAAGATAGGATGCAATTTCGAAAGCATGAAGAAATCATTTGAACTCGAGTCGCAGAATCCAAAAGGCAAAGGGTAAAACAGAGAACAATTTCATAAGGGTTGTGAAATTTCGTGAACCCCATAAATTTCATGTGGCTTCGAACCGTGACTCGCCCCATTTTTTGTTGACTTTTGTCTCTCTTTTTGTGATTTCTTCCCAAATTATCCCTATGTAATAGTGTTTAGTTTATATATTTTTGTAATTTGCATTGTTTTGGTGGTATATAATACCCAAGAACACTTTGTAAAGGGACTTCTTGATTTTGATTTATTGAAGTTTTGGGAAGCTTGTCGAACAAGCTCCCGTTTTCTTTCTTTTTCTCTCATTTCTTTCTTTCACTACTCAAACACCCGACATGATTTCTCAGAGGATGAGTGGCTAAAACCCCTTCTCCTTGAAGTAGAAGGCCACTGGGATGAAGGATCCTAAGGCAACCAAGGGTTTCCATGTTTTTCACGTGAGGTATTCATCACATCGTTTTTCCTTCAACTTTAGGTTTGATCCCTTCGAATCACCTTGAATGGTCAGTATTTGGTAAGCTTTTAGGACTAATAGGATGCTTAATGCTAGATACAATGATGTTCGTTAGTTATCATTTATGAGCCATTGGAAGGTAAGTCAAGGAGACGTTTGTTTTCACTGACTGAGAGCATTAAGGAGCAGTGAATGCCATTTTCAAAGATATGTAACGAGGGTTAGGTTTTATAGCTAAATGAAGATCTGGTTCGGGAGATAACTATATGTTATCCTCCCCAATGCGAGGTAACAACCCGGAAACCCCCTAATTTGCCTAAAGAACCCAAGCCTAGTGTCCTAATACTTCAAGGGACCTCTTTCCACATTCTAATCTGTTTTATTTTCAATGACAACCATTAAAACCAAACACTTTTTATCACAATCCCAATATCCAAATTACAATCACTAGTGTAAACCTCAGTATTAGTCATTTCTACGAAGAAAACACAGATACTTCGCGATAAACCTAGTGGCATTTTGAGATTGTCTCAATAGACGAATATTGAATGCATTCTAAAAAGGTTCAATATGCAATCATGTTATTCTGGTAAGGCACCAATTGTAAAGGGTGACAGATTTCCAAAGGCCAATGTCCTCATAATGATATTGAGAGAAATCAAATGAAAGCAGTCCCTTATTCTTTAGTTGTGGGCAACATGATGTATGCTCAAGTTCGCACACGCCTTGATATTGCTTTTGTTGTCGGTGTGTTGGGTAGGTACTTGAGTGATCTTTGTCAAATCCACTGGAAAGCAACTAAGAAAGTTTTGAGGAATCTTTAGGGTACCTCATGTTGACATATCGGTGTATCGACACTCTTGAGGTGGTTGGTTTTAGTGATTTTGATTATGCAGGCTGCGTGGATGATAAAAAGTTCACTTCTGGTTATATCTTTATGATGGCCATGAGCAAGCATTCGTGGAGCATCAAGGTACACTTATCAGAATATTCTAAATTATACCTCGACATTTATAACATGTTTAGGGTATAATAAAAGTAAATGTATATTTTTCCGCAACAAAATAATGCTAAAAATAAATAAGCAAACCCATACTCAATATAAAGCCGCGGTAAATTCGGTAAATCGCCAATTAAGGACCCGCACTGAGTGACTGCACGGGCAAACTAGACTTCGAGGACAACATATCCCTGAAATAAAGTACCCAATATCGGACCCCATCGACCCACCACAAAGGAAGCTCCTGCTTAAGTCAATTCGTCTACTTCCGACAGCCAGTTTCAAAACGCTGCATTTATGCCATAATTGAAGCTTCATCATCCAAATTGAGGATTCAAATTTTTGGTAAACTAGACTTCTAGAGCACAAAATCTCCCTAAAATAAGTATATCCAAATTTGGACCACATTGGACCCAGAAAATTCATTAAAGTAAGGGAACAATTCTATCCCTAAAATCACTTCATAACAATTTAATCGAGTAATTCGGCTTGCTTAAATCATAACTGAGTTATAAATGATCCAAATGAGGTGATTCAAATTTTGTACAAACTAGAAATCTGGAAAAACAACTTCTTCATGAAAAATTATGGCTCAAATTATGTCTCTATCATTCTTAAATTTTTCAAATATAAGACACAATTCCAGCATTCGTTCTCGAAAACCGCCCAGAGAAGTTCGAATGTTTAGACCATATCTTCCAAATTAAAAGTCCAAATGACATGATGTCCGGAATCATAAGAAACTTAGTGACAGGTATTAGCTAGAAGACACTTACAATCCGCAGTGGTCAAAAATTGTAGTCAAAATGGACTCGAACCTCGAACTGCTCGTGCATAATTGGTTATGGAAATTGGAAATTGTATAAAGATATAAATGTATTGTTATATGAAATAATGCATCATAGTAATATGATCATGATAATATGTTATGAAAGCTAAAGAGAATACACGTATAATTTTGTTATATGAAAGTAAAGTACGCTTAAATGTTTATAAAAGAATATTTGATAATGAATATTCATATGCTACGATATAAATAGTTATTCATGGCGAGATATCTTTTTCTCGATACCTAAAAGATTATTAAGAAAATATAATAAATCGATTGCCTCGCTATGACCGTGTAGTCGATGTGATAAGCATGCCTATAAGGATATAGCTGTTACAACATGCGCTTTATAGATATCGAGGTCCCGTCAGTCACGACATAGATCCCGCTGATCATTATAGCGGCCGCATTTGGTCATAAAGATAGAGATCACTGTTCAGATAATGATGGGTGACAGTACATATAGTTCTTTCCCCGTATCCACTTCTAAGGTTTATGCATGCATGAAACATAAAAGCAAATGACAAGTACACGCAAATGAGATGTATATGATATATGACATGATATGATATGAGAAGCATAGCACCGTATGGGATGATGGTATACTTGCCATGCTAACAATAAGTAAAGTGTAAGATGACACCTAAAAGTATATGAAATATGATAAGAAATGAAACATGTTATGAAAAAATAGATATGAGAAATGGATAACTATATATAAATGTTATATTTGTCATAAGTATATGCATGTATCTAAAGTGAGATGATCCTATTGGTGGGTCAGCCCAATTTGTATTATTCCCACTAAAGTATAATCTAGCATGGGGTGTTTCATCCATGTAGGTACAAGAGGAAACCGTAGAGGATTGTGACAATCCGCGCATCGCCAAATAAAGTCAACACATCACTAGGTGCTCCACTAGAAGACCATTTGGTCTAATGTATATGTTTTGCTTTCTTTTGTAAGCAGCAAATATTGTAAATGTTGAACACTTCCATATATGGAGCTTGTATATATTTCGTAATTCGCTGCTACAGAATATAGTACAAGTTAAATGTTTAACATTATATGAATGAACAAACTTAAAGTTTATAAGTTTATAGTAAAAATAAAAAATAAAAAATGACACCCTCGCTTGACACCAGGTGCCGAGTTAGGGGCATCACACTTACAGGTTCTTCTACTATATGTGGTGTCTTATGAGGCTATTTGTCATGCAATATGGTTGCGAAACTTCATTTCAATTTGGAGGTCGTTCACTCAATTTCTAGACCGCTGAAATTGTTTCAGGATAATTCAGAAATGATCTTCTCTGGGGAACACTGTGAGCACTTCGCTACAAGCCGCATTGATGTGGAAGTTTTATAAAGAAAGTTGCAGAGTCCCTTATTTCTGTTGAGCACATGCCTACGACTATCATGTTGGCAGACCCATTAACCAAAGGCTTACCTAGTTGTGTGTTTCAAGAACACGTCACCCGCATGGGATTGTTAGGAGCCTAGACTCTTTGTTTTAGTGCGAGTTTTGCCTTTTTCATGTATTTTGTAAAGAAAACTCATGCTTTTTCATTATTACATGCATATTTTGACGTTTGTCATTATCTTATGATTTTGTGTCATTTTGGCTAGATGAATGACAAAATGATGTCTTTTCTTTCTATTGAATCAATACTCTTGTCATTGTAATGCTTCTAGATTAGTAGCGTCTGATTATGTATGATTTATGCATCCTTTCGGTGTATTAACGATACATAATTGGTTATGACTATGTAAATCTTTTGTGGAAGCATTTGAGTTATAATTTTGATTAGTAACGCCTAATTATGTACAATTTATATATCCTCTCGCATGTTAATCGAGGCGATTGATTATAACTATGT
>JAEQBH010009320.1:0-106378 GCA_016808115.1 Tetrastigma voinierianum | reverse complement strand
ATGATATATTAACAAATTAATTTATACAATTCATGTTATTCAATTCACAATCAATAACACCAAAATTAATACACTGCCAATAACAAATCCAAAGAATTCATTTCAATCACCCAACAACACAAAATCACACAACCAATCACGCTAATAAATAAACCTCACAAGATCTCACTCCGCACACGTTAGGTGATTTCCTCACTTGGGCTCAGCATTTCGGTGACCAATAACACGGCCTTCCAGCTTCAACAAATCTCCATCCATAAAATGGTTGTTACCAAAGAATAAAACCAAGTAGAAAGATCCCCGCCTCTGAGTTGTCAAAACCCCACCAACCTGTCCACGCGCAGCCCCTCAAGTAAGGTGTAATCGACTTCGTTTACCCGCTGCCGAGAACCGACGGTCCAAACGCCGGGAAATCTAGAGAGAAGTCACACACTCTTTCTCTAAAATCTGAAACCCACACCTACTGCATGTTTTGTTCTTCAATTGAAGAAGAAAAATATTCATCTTTTGTTTTATTCATTTAAACTTTTAAAAAATTATATTTTTGTCCCTTAGTTTGGATTTTTGACACATGACTTAATCTAAGTCATTCATCTCCATCATCTCACTAATCATGCAACATGTGTCACATGGGCACATCGTGAAGAGCGACTTTCACATCACGCCTCTCACAATCGTCACACGACCTCGACATACTCCGCCTCAAACTAAATTGAATCGCCTCGACCGAATTAAATTCGACGCGCGCTAGATTATGAGACATTTCAATGCAATCGTCATTATCCGAGATCTAGAAAATTTCGGATTTTTGACCGAAATTACTATTTTACCATTTTTCAAAATTAATTCTTTTTTCGGTGCCTTTACAATATGCGACAAGCCATGGAAAGTGCATAGTTCCTAAAATTTTGAGGGGGACACAACAATGTTTGAAGTTTTGAGGGGGCATGACAAGGTTTGAGGTTTGATTCCACAAGTCAATAAAGGACAAAAATTTTGAAAAAAAAAAATGAGGGGGTATATGCACCGGATCTTAATTGGTCCACTTATTGATTAAGAATCAGTTTACATGTCATTCCAATTCACCCATTTTAAAATTTATTTAGCTCGCAAGTTGTCAAATATTCAATAATCAAATTTAAAAATTATAACTAGCTCAAAAAAAGGTTTATCTTCTAGTTCTTCCTGTACCGCTTGTCCAAAACGGAAGTTGTATTTCTAAAACCTGAGAAGGGGGTAGTTATGTCATTTTAGACGGAGAATCAAAATTAGTTGACAGTTGGAGCGTCGGTTGTTTGTTATTCCATCAGAAAGCATCCCGAATGACACCTAACCGGGTTTTGATAATTACGTACCCCTTCCTAGGTTGTAAACATTATGCTCCAAATTCAACTCATCATATATATATATATATATATATATATATATATATATATATATATATATATATTTAATTTCAAATTTCAACTCTATCAAGCTTCGTCTATGAATCCAACGGGATTTCATTAGATCTTGTTGTTATTTTTATATTTATATATTGTTGATAAATCGATGATGTTATTATATTATATGGTTTGACATTATATTGTTTCAATGAAGATTTCAATTATATATTTATAAAGTTTATGGACATCAAATTTGGTTATGCAGTAAAGGTGGGGAAGTCGTAGTGAGGCAAGCATGTTAAACCAGCTGCCGGATTTCATGGCAAACCTAAAATGGGTTTCAATAATTATATAATAAATTTGCATATTTTTATATATAATAAATAATTTACATATTTTTAGATTTTTTAGTCATTATATATTAGAGGGAGAGAAATGAAATGGGTTTCAATAAACATAAATACAAATCCAAACAAAGCCTAAATAAATTTGCAACTGGAATATTCTTATGTAAATGGAATCCTTGTGACTTATGATGATGTTTTTTTTTCAACCAAACCTATTGAATTGTTTGAATATTGGACGGCTCACTACGACGTCTGACTTCTCTCAGAAAATATGAAATGGAAAAGTGGATTACTGTATCGCCCATTATTTTCTCCCGACGCCTGCTTCGTCCTTTCCTGCATGGGGCAAACAATCACTTGAGTGAATCGAATTTTTGCGCATACGCTTTCACCGATAAAAATGACCGACATTTATACTAATGATCACGATAAATTTTTCCTACATGATGATACAAATATTTCCTCCCATTGGGCGATGTGATTTTTTTCCTTATCGCTAACTCCGACATTGTGCCGATAATTGGAGCAAGAATATAAAGAAATATCCCACTTCCCTAATTAGTGGAGATTTTATTAAGGAAGCTTACCTTCATTTTAATACATTTTCTTTGGATGTTTACGTCACCTGCTTCTGGGACGGGGTGAACTGGGTCCCCGACCTGGGCCTTTGTAATGGGCCGAGCTCTTTTGCGTCGTTTATTGGGCCTACTTCCGTGTCTCCGCCTGCTTCTGACATTCGGGCTTAAGGCTGCATCATACCATAATTTTAAACCTAATCAACTTCATATTCATAACATCTGTTAACAAGTCCATCTTATTTGTGTTAAAAAAGAAGTCCATCTTATTTAATAATAGTTAATTATATTTATAAAAACAAATTTAATTAATGTTAGGTAAATATTTATTTCATGAAAAAAAAGAAGAAAAGAACATGGGATGGGGGATCCAATTCCATTTCAATTCAATGTGGTGATGTGTGACGATGGATCCACAGAGATCTAAAACAGATGGGAAAACCCAATATAATAATATTAATAATAATAAAGAGACGTTTCATTAAAAAATAAAGGAAGAAAGAAAGAAGGTTAGTTAGATCGATTGAAGCTTATCTTGTAAATTAATAATTTACATATTTAATGTCTATGTATATCATCACATGCAACTTGCTGACATTGTCTGCTAAATGTATGAGATTATATTGTCCGGTTACAATAAAAAATGTGGGCTTTGGATAGGTTTTTTTTTCATAAATTTTTTGTTTAAAATATAAAATATGTGATGAAAAAATAGACATTCAATCTATATTTAAAAAATTAGAAAGTTCATCATATAATGCCTGCTTACAGGCTTTAGGACTTATCTTTAAAAATACTTTTAACATAGAGATAAAAATTTTAAAATTATTTTAAATGTTAGTTCTATTTCAATTTATTTTTAATAAATTGAAAATAATGTAATGAATTTTCAAATTTTTATTTTTAAAATAAGAAACTGTTTTTCAATCATACATCAATAGAATTATATATATATATATATATATATATATATATATATATATATATATATATATATATATATATATATATATATATATATATATTTAAAAGTAGTTTATATTATATAAGGTATGCACCTATTGACTATTGTGTATATAAGACTTTCTAGATTTTAATATTATAATTCATTTTAAATTGGGGAAAATTATAAACAGGGTTTTAAACATCAGCCTTTTTTTTTTTTAATCCTTTTAGCTTCAATTGAAATCCAATTAATACAAACAGATTGTTATTGTTTCAATTTGGCTCTACTATTAGATTATGGTGACATTAGGCTTTTCTATTTGATTAGATCTTAATTTACTTAAACTTTGAATCAAAATTGATTAAAAATATATTATTTAACCTCTATAGAAATTAATTAACTAATGTTTATTTAAAATATATGAAAATTAGACTGAAAATAATATCTTAAAATCTTAAATCTATTCAGACTTTAAGAAGTTATTTCTGTTGTAATAATTTCTAAATAAATTTACTTTACAGAAATTTATGTTAAAAGATCATTAAATTGTATGACCTGTTACTCAAGTAGATGTGTTTTTTGCAATTAAAGCATCTATTTCTAATTTTGATGAAAAATATTCTAAGTTTAAACTGATTTAAATAATTAAAGAATACGGCTAATAACAATAATTCAAATGGGTAAGAGCTCATACGGGTATAGAGGTGAGGGATATCCAAGGTTCGAGTCTCAATGAAGATACATTTGTGAAAATATATATTATTATGATGTATTGTATAGTGAATAGATGTAAAAAAAAAAAAAAAGGTAATTAACTAATGTGTTTCATTCCCTAGAAATTTGAAGAAAAATGTAATAAAAAGATAATGGAAATGCACGGTGGAAGAAAAAAAAATGAAGACAAGTAAGTAATAAACTTAAAATTAACAAATTGTTTTAATGCTATTTTAAACTCATTTAATTTTAAATATTGAGATAAAGATTAAATAATTTAAATAGTTATATTTTCACTAATTTTGATTATATTCAATTTCAGTATTTTTATTGTACAATACTCAGGTGATTGTTAACCTAACTTTGTCACTAAAACAAACCAATTGTCGGTTTCTGCTTAGTATTTATATAAACAAAAACCCTACTATCAACATGATTAACTAAATTTTTGCAACAATTTTTTCGATTGTCATATATCAATTAATCCAAAAATCAATGTATTGTATACGTTATATATTATATTATATATATATATATATATATATATATATATATATATATATATATATATATATATATATATATATATATATATATATGGTATTTACTATAATATACAATATGGAAAACAATATTATGTATTATACTAATATTATACTAAAATTATACTAATATTATAGATTATATACATTATATTTTATAATTTTAATATAATATTAGTATTTTTTATTTTTTGATTTGTTAACCGAAACCATGATTTTTGTATTTTGTAAAACGAAATTGAAATCAAGATTTATATAAAACAAAAATCAAAATCGACAATTCACTTGATTCGGATGAATCTATTTTTTGTTCGATTTTGGTTTGATTTCAAACGTTTTGTTCTCTCTAGTTCTTCCCCATCCCTAATAATAATCAATATAAAATTTTAATTTTAATTTTTACTCTTTTCTTTCTTTATCTTTTTGTAAATCAAACGTTACTAAAGAGTTTCTTTTTTAATTAGTTTTATAATGTTCAATTTTATTTAATATTTTTTTATATAATAATAAAAATAATTTTTTATTTTTTCTTCTTTATCTTTGTGTAAATCAAACATTACCCAAGAGTTTCATGAGGTGGGAAATTTAAATGTGAAGAATCTTTTAAAAAGATTATTCACACTACTTTTTCCTTAATCCCTTCAAAACAACATTAAAAAATGAATCACTTTAATCAACCATTTAAAGTTTAGGTAACAAATTTTAAACAAAAAACCCAACAAATAATGAAGATAAATGGAGGAACACATAAGCTCTGAAAAGTGTGAAAGCAATGAGATTCCTTTAAAGCCACTGTGGTTTAAAATATCAATGAGACAATTTAGTAACAACTAATTTTTTGTTGGAGAAAATAAACAAATGGAATTTGTACTGTCTCGACTTCACAAATTCACCCAATGAAATGGAGGAATTGTAGTCTTCTAGGTTATTAAATCATCAGATGTCAAAAAAAGGTTATTCAATCTTCAAAACAGTGGGACTATGTAAGGTTGTTTTCATTTGTTTAAACCTAATTGTTGTTTCCTAAGCACTTAATTTTAGTGTATAAACATCCAATTTTGTACTAATCGTTCCCAAGTACATATTGTTACTAACTCTTCAAACAAACCCACTTCCTACCATTAAAAATAAATTCATTTTATTTTTTTATAGAAGTATTTGAGTGAAAATTTTTTTTGTTGAATTAGGGATGGAAAGTAATTTAAGCAATTGTAGACAAAACCACGTAACGCTGGCACACAGCTTGAGGTGGTGCCACAAGTTTGTACAAAATTTTAATTAAAAAAATGAATGCTAGTACTAGGTTGAAAAAAGTCAATAGAGGGGGAAAGATCTGATTGGCAATGATTTTTTCAATTCATAATCGCTATATCACCTTGTTTTCCCATTGATAAAAGTTTTCAAGTGGTCGTGACCCTTCTTCTGGGTTTACATGTATGGATTAATTGCTAATTGGTAATACCCATTTTCAAAATTTTGACTTCCCTCATCCCTTTTCTTCTTATTTTTGAATAATCTCAATTTTCATCATTTTAAAACACCCCACCTTTTAAATAACGATAACACTACCAATTTATAGAGTGTCTTCCCAAAATGGTCCTAAATGACATGTGACATGTTTAACAGGTAATTTATCATTTAAACAAATTTAAAGAAAAAAACCTCTTTCCTCCACCCTTCTCCTTCTCTTGATCTCCTTCTATTTCTAGCCACCATCGACAAGAAGATTGATACTCTATGGTGTATGATAGTGTGATCTAGTCAAGTGAAGAACACAAATGGACGTTGTAGAAAAGGACCTATAGTGGCATAGTTTTAGTAGAGGTTTCTCAAAATCTATAACTTAAAAATCATGTATAATTCGCATTTTTAGGATTGATGCATAGAAATTTTCACACCTTTAGCCAAGGATACTAGGCAAACGTTACTACATAGATCACTATCGTTGCATCAAAAATAAAACTGATACTATAAATACCTCATATACATATATATATATATATATATATATATATATATATATGCATTTGCTATTGAGCGTGGCCATATACACTGTACTTAGCCCCATTTTTTTTTCTTGTTTTCCCCTCTCTTTACCATTGGAACCATCGCCACTAACTTTCAATATTGAAAAGCAAGCCTCCTCTATCTTCTACTCTTAGAAGGACTTGTAATTTTTCATGTGTAAGATGAAAAAAGAAATTGATTTGCTTGTTTTCATCGGAATCTTCAACTGATCAACCCTAATTTCATCATCTCAACCTCTTTTGACTTTGCCCTCTCAAGTGTTCGCTTCCTCCTTTCTTTTTTCTTCTCTCTCACCTAGGTTCCCTCTTTTTTTTTTCCCACCTACTAAAGCGTAAGATGCGGCCAGCAAAGAACCTTCACCTAGCCTTTTCTAATCTCGTCGTACTTTTTTCGCTTTTTTTTGTATTGATTTTGATTTTTTATTCTTCTCTCGTTGTTGCTAGATTTTGATTTTGATTCACTAAGAAAATTGAAAAGCCGAATTTCTTATATTTACTTAAGCGATCGACTCTCAAACGTCCCAGTGTTTCACTCACTTATTCCGTTGCAATTAAAGATGTCCATGGTTATATATAACAATTTGTCGACTATAATTGTTGAATTAACAAATATCCTTAAGCAAAATATTTTTGCAAATGTATTTAAACTGCTACAAATTATAAAAAATTATTTAAAAAAGGTGAATGAATTTTTATAACCGATTCTTTTAATAAATATATATATATATATATATATATATATATATATATATATATATATATTATTTAATAAATAAATAAATTATGTATCTTTTAAACATAATTAACAAATAATTATAATGTTTTTTATGTCTTACTACTTTAATAGTCTTCATTGAGAGAGATCTACAATTTTTTTGAGACAAGATTCAACATAATTTTTCTAAACTTCTATAATATACTATATATAATATACTTTCTTACCTTAATTAGTGTTATTTATATTTGGGAAAAATAGGACATTTGTCTTAGTTCAAAATTTTCAAAATTTTCTATGATATAATATACTAATATCCACCTAAATGAAATAATATTACTAATTACAAAATTCTTAGAACTACAAATATTTTAAGTTTTTTCAATAGAATAAAAAACTCTTAATATTTACGTTTTATTTCTACTTTTTATATATTTTATAAAATAAATGATGGTGTCATTTATCGATATCAAGCACTGAGCTCACAGAGTTGTTTAACCCGCAGGCCCGCCTCTGGGACACGTACAACCCCACAGTGCGGTGTCCGCTGGAATGTCGGCCGCCTTCATGCCTCTAGTCACGGGCCCGCCTCGTGGGCCTGACCGAGCATGCCAACCCGCACGTAAAGGGCATCCGCGGAATGCCTACCCGCTCCGATGGGCCGCTAGTTTCTTACGATGCGGGAAAGAGATTAATTGTTGGCGGTTGATCGCTGCATCTTCTTCGTGAAATTTCAATATTTATCGCGTGATTACTTATAACTTTCCCGTTAGACGGCGATACGACATCTTCCAAACAATCTCTTATTCCTTATCATGAATCAATATTAAAGGATAATTAGAGAGCCGTGGATCGAGAGATCCCTTCCTCCTCACGCAGCTGAGAGTCGATCACAGAGAGTGTACTTCCCTTTATACGCTCCGTCAGTGGATGGCGGACCATCCATGTTATCTATTTATCCGACTGGGCTGGCTGAGTTCCCACACCTGGTCGGGCTCCTGTAAGGATCTGGATGTCGCTCACGGATCAAGCTCTCACGCCAACCACTGCCACTCTGCTCACCTTAAGCCCCTTTGTCGGTGGTTTGTCTCTTAAGCCTCGTATTCGTGCCAATACGCATGTTTTTAGCATCATCATCGCTTCCCTCAAATTTCTCGTCGGCGTATTGGGCAGGCCAATCTTTTTCTCGATCTAAAGTGATTCCACCATAATCAAGATGGCTCATCGCATTTGTCATCAACAACGTTTTATGATGATGATTATTTTCCTTTCTATCAGCCCATTTTACTAAGTTTTTGTTTTTACACCCCACGCTATTTGAACTAGACACCAGGCTGCTCTTTCAACCCTTTCTGCAGGGTCTCAATATTCTTTCCTCTAAACTTTCCATTCATCGCTCAAGAGACCGCCTGTGGTTTATGTTGTCTCATCCCCATTGGGGTCGCCTCTCTTTTGTTCTCTCATTTGGTACGCCTTTCTTTTCTTCCCCCCGGTTTACCTTTTCTCTTGAGCATAAAATTCATCAAGCACATTTTAGCCGTGGGGAGTCATTGTTATGACTTTTGCGGCTTATTAGGCGTTGCTCATCGGGATTCTGCCTCTTTATCATCTGCCTAATCTCCCCACTCGCCCCAATCATGCGTATTTCCTATGGGCCCAATCGCTCTTCCTGGTCTACAAGATAAAGGGGCAACCCACCGAGGAGTCCAGTCACACAGACCGTCGTGATCCCTTAGCCTTCGTCATGGTCATGTTCCTCTAAATTTACCAATATTTATCCCCGCTTAAGTGTGCTGTAAATGGTTATTATGAGACAGTACCCTAGTGGTTCTGAACATTTGAAGGTCGCCGCGGAAGGCGGCAGACGCTCGTGGTCCTAGCTCGCCAAGCCCCTTATGAAAAACTCGGCATTCTATGTACCCTTCTCGTGTCTGCCACGCCCGATCTTCTCACCTCCTATAATATCCAGTTCCCAAGATGGCCCCGTTTCTTCGCTTTCTCGCTCTCGAGAACGGTCTCCGTTGCTCCCATGTACCCCTTTATCAAAGAACGCCTTACAACACTTCAACGCTTGCCTGCCCCAATCTTCTCCCAAACTCCTGGGTGCCTCTGGCCGCCGGGTCGCTTTAGGATAAGTGGCTCCTGGGTTCCCAACGTAGCTCTGCCGCGACTCTTTAGTGTGAAAGAGGCCGTAGAGGGCTTTTTGTATATTTCCAAATCCAGCCTAGTTGTCGATCATTTCGATCTTCCATCTTCTCCCACAAACATTGGAAGGACTGCTATTTCTTTATCGGGTGGCCTAACTGTGGAGTTGACATAAGAACTTTTACCACCTCAGAGACACAGCTGCATTCTAATAGTGCCGGACTCCGCTCCTCTCTAATGAATTTGTGTTAGTTTCGCTCCGTGCTAGTCGTAGTTATCTTTGTGCTGCCATGAGGCATTCCTCAAACTTGCTTTAAGAAGGCTCTCTGTGCATCCGCCCCGAACTTTAGTTTGGTGGACTAGAGGTGAAGCAGCACAAGCCAAGTGTCTCCCAAGGAAAGTGTACTCGGTTGATTGGGATCAGATGTCTCTCAAGCCTTTGGTGTGAACCCTCTCTAATTCCCCGCTGGTGTGCCCTCTCGCCTCCATTACGAAGGTTCTCTGTGAGGGGCCTTTTGCCGTGAAACCCGCTTGGGAAGAGCTTCAAGCCCGAGTTGAGTCGTTGGCGAAGAAGAAGAGAAGTGTTAAGTGCAAAGCTCAAGCTCCCCCCGAGAGTAGCCTTGCGATTCAGGGTAAGATCCTGAGGTTGGGAGCATCTTCTCCTTCGTCGACTACCAAAGAGTGGGGGTCGTCTGACCAAGTCCCGACGAGAGGTAAGGCGCCTCCTTCCATGACCAAGTGCGCCCAAGGTAGATCTGGTCCAAAACTTTCCTGGGAGGAGCGCCGGAGCCCCTTCGAAGTCCTACTCATTTACGTCGAGTCCCTTAAGAAAACGCCAAGCTCCCTCTACGACGAGGACGGAAGGGATAGCTTTGAACCGAGGGGATGTGAGGAATCACGCTTGAGCCAACTCCTGAGCTCGCTGCCGGGCTTGTATCGTTCATCCTACGGGACTCTGACCTCAAGAGGGCGGATGCCATGTCCGTTGAGGAGGCTCTGATCTTATCGCTTCAGGGAGAGGCCACCATATGTTCGGACGCCTTTATTTGTTCGTTCCACTATTGTTTCAAACTATCCATTAATTTTATCTTGTTTCTGCAGATGTCTATCTATATGAAAAGCTCGCGAGGAGGGCCATCTCGAGGGCCTCGCCAGGAGTGCTGGAAAGCGCATAAAGCCGGTTGCCCGTTTCGACCTCGAGACGGCCGAACTCCTCAGCTCGATGCAGCGCCTTGGCTTGAGGATGCTCGTGAAGTATGAATCCACCTGCCACACCACGCTCGAAATCACGAAATTGAACATAAAGAAAAGAAGGCTCCTGGCGATTCGAGGGTTGTCGAGACGAGTCGCGGTGGTCGGGATGAGCCAGAGGGCTGTGGACGAGTCACACGTGGTCCGGACGAGCCGTGCACGAGACACGATATTAAGCCAGTCACAGGTTTAAGGCCATGAAATTCATGAGCACCTAACTATGAATGCCATTATTTATTGATCTTTAGAGGCAGGAGGCCTTGGTTAGTCAGAAGGAAGGGGATTGCCGAAATGAGACTCAGCTCACCTTACGTCCCGAGTGGCTTGCTTCTTCTGAGCAAGGTCGCTGCTTCCGGGCCTGATTTCAACTGCTCTGTCGAGGAGGCAAAAGACCCGATTGACGACCCAAGTGTCACCTTGCAAGGTTTCTTTCATCCCAAACCCCTGCCCTCCTGCAAACCCCAGGCCTCGTCTCCATCTTCCTAAAGTGTGGCCCCATCGTCAAGACCCAAAACCCAACTACACACTCCGAGGTTCAGCAACTCAGAGTCTCATCCTGGCTGATTGAGCCTCCCAGTCCTATTTACATCTTTACTCCAGTCTGACTTCAAGAATGCAACCTCATCTTTATTATTATTTCAGATAGAGTCGTTATTCTCATCTTCCGTCTTCTCATTGTCATTTATTTTACAATCAATATTTCCATGCAATATTCTCTAATTTAACAAGAACTGAGTTTCTCCAGCATCAGCCACAACGTACTGCAGCCCCGCTTCCCACACCATCATCGCCCCAACAATTCCAGCTCACTGCGCCCGTACTCCGTAATTCTGCTTACCGGGTTTATCAACTGAAGCATGTGGCTTCGACAATCTGGGTTAGCTGCGGGCTTTTAACAAACCGAAGCGCCATCGGGCTCTTATTGAACTGAAGCATGTGGTTTTAATAAACTGAGCTACTAGGTTTAATAAGCGAAGCATGCGGGTTTCACGAATCGAGCTACGTGGTTTCGCACGCACCGAGCTACGTGAACTTAACTACTAGGCTCTTATTGAACTCAAATACGTGGTTTCTAAAATGAGCTACTCGGGTTTTATTGAATCGAGCCCATGGCTCTTAATATCTGCTGGGTTCATCAAAGTCGTGGCTATGCGCCTTTGGAGCCAGTTGGCTCTTAAACCGAGTCGCCCACGGCTCTTTAATATCCGAGCTCTTGGGCTTTTCCGTCTTCCTTCCCTTGGGAAAGCGCGCGTAGTTTTAATGCCGGTCTATGGAGAATCGGAACAAACTGCGTGACTTCCCAAGGTGTCCAAGCTTTTTTATAGATAACCGCCTTCCTTCGAGGATGTATGTTATACGCCGCTCCCGTTTTCTTCCCGCTCGCCAAATGGGCTGAGTTCTATTAATGACGGCTTCTCGTGGTTCATCGCTGACAGCGGTTCCACTGTGGTCGTATGTTTCGATCGCTCGTCTTACTTGTTCTGCCATTTGTTGGAGTTGTGTTGTTCCTCAGTCCTGCCATTTGATGGAGTTAGGTTAGGAACACGCCTCCGAGGGGGCTGGCGTGTTTGCAGGAATGCTTCCAAGTCCCGCTTTCATGTTATACCTCTCCTCCCTCTTTCTTTTTCCGCTTCCTTTTCTTCTTCGTGGTTTTTCCTCGGGAGGGTTGTTTGTTGATTGTAATTCTTCGAGATGTAGAGAGAGATTTCGTTGATTGTAATTTTCGAGATGTAGAGAACGCTTTGTTGATTGTAATTTTCTCGAGATGTGGGGAGAGTGGTTTTGGCTTATCACTTCTGAATAACTGTGAATTCTCTCGAAATAAAAGTATAATATTCGAAACACGTATACTGGGTTTCAATGTTTCATGTAACCTTCTAAGGCCCTTCCGAGCCACGTGGATTTATGATAAACCGAGCTCCATGGTTCTTTTTTTATGATTTACGAGTAGCAGTCAAAAATAAACACAAAAAATCGTTATTCAACGAAAGTAATCACGCGCTTTATTAATGGGGATAACTGGAGTTTATGTAAAATCACTTGAGGTGCTTGGCATTCCAGGAGTGATGCAAAGTCTTTCCCTCTTCCATTTGAAGCTCATAGTTGCCAGGTCGGATTATCCGTGATACAATATAGGGTCCCTCCTAGTTGGGTCCCAATTTCCCGTGAGTCGTGGGTCTTTCCTCGCCTAGAGTTTTGAGCACCAGTCGCGGCTTAAAACCATTAGCCCGACCTTCGATCATAATACCTTGTCAGTTTTCGCTGGTAGTCTTCAGCCGCTTTAGAGCTCGCTTCTCACTTCTCCAGAGATCAAGGTTTGCAGTATTCTCACACGCTTCTACAACATTTAACTCCGACCCTAGGTGACTCGAGCCTAATCCTCGAGCAGGCCACGCCTTGGTGCCAAATGCTAAGGTGAACGGAGTTTCTCGAGTTGCAGACTTGCCTGTAGTTCTGTACGCCCATAGTATCTCAGGGAGGTATTCTGTAATCGATTTTCCTTTAGGGTTTTCCAAATACCTAGTCTTCAATGCTACTGAGAGTCCTTATATGACTTCGTTTCGCTTCGATCATGGATGAAATGTGACTAATAGTAATTTTTGATTCCGCTTCTACAAGAAAAGTTTTGAATTTCGTTGTCAAATCGCTTTCCATTATCGATACCAAATGCTTTGGGATTCCGAACTCACATATTATGGAACGCTCAAACAAGCCACACTTTTCTCGCGATTGTCAAGCAATGGCCCCGCCTCCGCCTCCACTCGTGCGAAATTCCACCCTGGCTACGAGGACCAGACCGTCTCTCCCACTGGTAGGCCCCTAGCATGTTCAAACCCCACTATTGAAAAGGCCCTATGATCGAGGTCATGGCTCCTGGATGGGAGTGGGGTCTCGATGCTCTGACAGATTTTGCATTTTTCTCGACCGGGCCCGTGGCATCTTGAGCATCGTGGGTGTTTCGACCACCAAACATATATACAAATTTAGCTACACACAATTACCAAAGGACTATTGTCTAATCCTCGAAATCGCACTATTAAAACTTGTCGAGACCAAAAATCTCCTAGAGTTAATCAATATTTCACTTCGTTTTCGCGTATATATCGCAAGTGCACAGGTCGACAAGTAATAAAATGGATATAAGTCCGTACATTCATCCACGAGATCTCAAAAATTTTAATCAACTACTCCGACTACTCAAGCTCCATACTATTTGGACCATAAAGTGATATTGGGGTCCAGCTTAAGAAGCTGGAAATTATACTAGCACGAGTAAAATAAATGAACAATCAAATGAACTGGAATATAAAGAATAAAGAATAAAGAATAAAGAATAGTTAAGAAAATAAATGGACACTCCAACAATTATCTTTCAAAGGACACATCAAGCATACCGCTATAAATAAGTACCACTCTGCACATCGATCAAACTTCTCAATATTTAGGTTTTAAAATCTGTCTATGGTGTTTAGCAAGAAAGTCGATCTCCACACTCACACATCATTATCTAATTCTTCCGAGATTCTCTTTCGAAGACGTGGAATGAGATAACTACGCTGTGCTGGATTTCTTAATCCGTATTTTTCTTCGAATACTTCATACCCATTTTTTACGGATCAGAACCTTAGCTCCCAAGTTATCTACCAAGGATATACAACTTCTGTGTTACTCTTCCTGGGAATTAGAATGCATCACCCTCTCTCATTAGGATCTCACTAATACTCTGATCGGGCCTCATCATCCAACTGAGGTGAACCCTTGCTTGTTTAAATTGATAACCTGCTCAACCTCGTTTCGATTTCATGAGAAGAGGATTGATCCAAGTAAACTTAAAGCTCATTAGACTTAATAGCGTGTTAATATATCAAAGAAATGTCTATAACTCTCAGAATGTCTTCTCTCGTGGTCACTCGTAGGACCTCCTTGAAATCGTGAGCAACAAAACAACTGTCTATAAGAAACCTATTCTGATCCTTGCAAAAACATTAAACCCAAAAACCGTATAAATTCATAAACCGAAATTCACAAGTGATGCTCGGAAACGACTACAGAAAGATAATTTCGACTATAAAGATTCACTTAATGGAAGCCGGGTTCTAAATTACTGAACACACTGCACTCCGATCACGAATCTGATCGCACTGGGGAAACCTGGAAATTCGACCTTAAATTTGTCTGGATCTCAAATTATCCAGGTAGTAATTTGAATAGAATTGATTATTGCATTCAGCTTCTGCTCGAAAGTATAACATCCAATTCCAGAAAAGAAAACGAAAACTAGAACGATAAATCTAATCTAATCTCTAACTACCAACATTGAAGAAAAGAAAAGAAAAGAAAAGAAAACTAAAAGGAAAATAAAGAAAATGTGACCTTCAAATACCTGGATCTTCAAGCCAGGTCGCCGCCGCTTATCCGGGGTAGCCGCTTATTTACGTGGTTTCGCTCCTAATTCCAATGCGTATTCTCACGTGGGATTTCAAAGTGAACCGCCCAAGTTACTCGTCGCTACCTCAACTCCTTTGTCGCGGATCATCCATGTCGCGACATCGATCTCACGCCGCGACATCAACTTAAGTCCCAACAGCTTCAATCGATAAATGCGGATGTCGCGATATCGATCCCTCGTCGCGATATCACTTTACGCTCTCATGCTCTACACTGTCTTCCCGATGTCGCGACATCGATAGTCTTGTCGCCACATCACCAAGTCTTCGCAGCCTTCAATCGATACGTTCATGATGTCGCTACCTTCAATCTTTGTCGCGACATCAGCTTATGCGTCTTCGAGGCTTCACCGGTTGCTTCTTGTCGCGACTTCAAATTCCTTCACGCGACAACAGCCTTCCGCTAACTCACCATCCTTCCAAACCCGCTATAGCTTCGCGGCGATTTCTGCCGCGACTTCCATCCCGAAGTCGGCTTATCAACCCTTGTCGCGACATCGGGCGATGCCGGGCCGCGACATCATTCCCTTACCTTCCGGGTTAATCCTACCGCTTATCCGTGATTCCCGTCATCAATGCTTATTTCCTTCACTTATCCCGCGATGTCGCGACTCAGACCGGACTGTAAGCCCAAACCCGCATCAATGAATCAACCATTTGTTTCCATTTCTGCCCAGCCACTTATTGCATTTTTTATTCCACCATTTGCTGCATTTTTCCACTGCATTTTCTTCTTTCTTTTATACTCCCCCCGCAAATAACAAATTTGGTTAGTTTCTTCATATTTCAGATCTTAATTATTATTCCTTTACATTAAAATAAAACAGAAAATGGACTAAAAATAGATGACTTTAAGCTCATCAATACTCCTTGCCTCGTGGTTTTCCTACCAAGGTCCGAGCCCGATACGGTTTCCACTGCACGCCTTCAGGCACCTCTCTAAGCACGCAGCCGGCATCTTCCTTCCTATGCATTCGAGAGGGGGTGAAAACCTCGCGATGCGGTCCCCACAAAAGAGCGAATCTAGCTGACCTTGCTTTGAGTTTAGATGTCTCCTTCGGATCACTTGGCAATGTCCCGTTTAACAAGTGGTCCCAGATGGGGTCCATCCAGCTCGGCGCAATCATCACTGGGAAAATTTCTTCGCTGTTGATGTTTATTGAGGGCTCCTGGAGGTGCTCGACTAGTATCCACCTATCCGTGTTCTTCTCTCGCGATGCCGCTGTTAACTCTTGCCGTGGCATCCGCCGTGAATTTTCCTACCCTCGAGACGTGTCCGACTTGAACCTGCATTTAATTTTTTTGAGCGCCGCTGCACTCGGTAAAGGATCATTTTTTCACCCCGCTCAGAGGAATCTTCTACCGCCACCACCAACTGTGAATCAAGCATACCTCTAGCTGACGCCTCCATGGAGTGGGCGAGGTTAAGTTCGGCAATGACAAATTCATATTCGGCTTCATTATTAGAGGTATGGAACCCGAATTTGAGTGCATATTCCACGTCGATCCTGGGCACCCGTGAGAGGTCGAATCAAACCCAAGACGCTTCCTCGAAAGCATTTATGAATTCCCATCTATAAAGGCAACCCTAGATATGAGGTCGCACGCGAGTCAAGTGTTCGTGAGGCTTTGTCAAGGTGAATTCCATGATGAAATCTACCAACACTTGTTCTTTGATCGCGTTCGCTTCAGACCTAATGTTGAACTCACTACTCTAGCGGCCCATTTTACGTTTTCTGAGGTTTTCGCTTATGCAAGATTACTTCATTAGGTGTTCTCACGAATCTCGATGGTGTGAGCTTGGAAGCATGGTCGGTCTTCAGCGGTCTTCAATGCCGCAATAATAGACGGTCACGCACTTCATCCAAATAACCAGTGGCGCACTAGTCGAAACTGGAAATGGCTAAGTGTAGTCAGTAGAGTTCCCCTCGAGGCTTAGCGTATCAGGGAGCTAAGTAGGTTTTTAGCTCGAGAATGCCTTCACGCAGTAATCCCAAAGGAAGGTCTTTTTTAGAACTCAAAGAAGTGGCTGACACTTGTCACCGACCGACACAAAGTTTACTCTTAGCGCAGCCTATTCTCTCGATCGTAGCGCCGAATTTCTTTGCTCGAGGGTGGTCAGATGTCAAACGTAGCTTTCTTATCTTGTCCGGATTTGCCTCTATTTCGCGGTTGTTGACTATGAAACCCAAGAACTTCCCCCGTGAGACCGAAGCACACTGTCGGGTTTACTTCATCTCAGAAGCCTCAGACTGAACAATTCAGCTAGGTGGTCTACGTGAGCCTCTACTTGGATCGACTTCACCAAGATGTCGCTCTATGTATACTTCCATGGATGCTCCAATCTGTTTTGGAACATTTTGTTTACCAACCTTTTGATGTGTGGCCTCAATGCTCTTTCAACCCAAAAGGCATCACCTATCAATGCACGCTCCCCGTCCCTGTCACGAACGAGGTATTTTCAGTCAGCCGGGTCCATTCTGATATGATTATAACCCGAAAGCATCAATGAAGCCGGAGCCGAGGCCGCAGCGACGCCCACTATGAGGCCATCTGCAGCCGGAAGCTATCTGGGCAAGCCCAGCTAACACTAGAAAGTCAACGTGAGCTGCCATTCGCCATTTGCTCTCTTGATGAGAACCACATTAGCCAAACTGGCCAGATAATCTACTTCCTGATAACAGCTTGGAGAGTTTGGTAAACCTCCTCGTTGATCGCCTTCCTCGCCTTCTCTCGCGAAACTTCTTCTTTTATGTTTGACGGGCTCACAGCGGGGCGATATCTGCCGGTGATAACCGCGGTCAATCTCATCCCATGTCTTGGTCTGCGAATACTTCCATATTTTTCTTTAAGAAGTGGACGAGGAGGCTCGACGTCCTCGCCCAATTTGGATTTGATGTGCGAGGTGTTCCTTGACGGGTCATTCAAGTCAGACGTCCTGCCTCTCCCGGGTGTCGGGTCGGGTGTTTAGTCTCGCCTCTCATGTCGAGCCTCATCCATGCGGACACTTTTTACGGCTTCTCGCTTTTATCGGTCGCAGCATCTCGCCACTACCGGTCTCCCCGAACCACTCCTACCCGGCTCGCTGGGAACTCATAACCATATGATAGCAGGACGACCCTTGTGCCATCGAGAGAAGGCCCCTGAAGAATGATATTGTACGCCGAGGAGCATCTACTATGAGGAACTTTATCGTCATGGTAATTCCTAACATGGGATTTCCTAAGGTGAGTACCAAATTCGGCCGACTCCAAGTGGTAGCATCTTTTCCCTTGAAAATCCCAAGGGCACTCACCGGCTCTGTGTTCTCCTTCTTATACCCATCTGTCACGTACGCTGACGTGAATATGATGTCCGTTGAGCTCCCGTTGTCGATCAAGACCCTATGAACTGTTTTGTTAGCCACGACGACCCTTATTACCAGCAGGTCATCATGGGGATGTTGGCAGCCTTCCATGTTAGAGTCTGAGAAGGTTATGGTATCCAAACTACGAGTCGACATAACCCGCATTCCGCTTGTCTCCTTGACTGATGTCGCAGAGTGAGCCTTTCTCGCCAACCGATTCTACCAATCACGAATCCCCCTGAATCACATTGATCTCTCCCAGGTTGCCGATGTCGAAATGGGTCATCGACGTGTGGTGGAGGAGGTGCCTAGTTTCGGCCTCTCGAGCCAATGAACTAAGATGTCCACATTGGATTAGGAATTCGATTTCTTTCTTCAACTGAATACAGTCATTTGTTCGGTGCCCATGATCTCTATGGAACTCGCAACACTTAGTTATGTCTCTTTTTGCTGGGTTTGTCTTCATCTGAGACGGCCACCTTAAAAACTTCTCATATGTCGCACCTCAGATAGACTCAGACATCGAGGTCGCCGTGGGGTAGAACTCACGAGTCGTACCGCGGTCGTAGCTGGCCGTGGACTCCAAACGGTCCTTAACGCTATCTCTTCTCGAGATCGATCTCTGGTTCATTCCTTGCTCCTCCGTGGAGATCCTGGTCTCGTCCCTTTGTCTTCCTGGCTTCATCCCGCTTTTCTCGTCTCATTTTCTTCCTTCTCGCGCTAAGAGCTTCCCGGGGCTAGACATGCGGCCTCCGTCATTGATGCATTTTTCTGTCAAGTAGCACCTCTACCATGCTTGCCTGAGGGTTCTTCGAGATCTACCTTTAATGACCGAAGTCAACCTCGACGAGAACCCGATTCTCCCGGCCTCGCTTACTTGGCCAACAAGTGGTAAACGCCTCAGACGCTCGCCCGATGAAGTGGGATATGAAAGCGATGGAGAGCTCTTTGAAGGATGAGATTGAGGCTGGCGGGAGCCTATTGAACCAGGCCAATGCTGAGCCTTTAAGCGTGATGGCGAAGGCTTTACATCGCACGGGGTCCTGGTATCCGTGCAACTCCATCTCGAGTCTCAGAGTGCCGAGGTGGTCTACGTGATCTCGACCCGCCAAAGGCCCCGATCCGCGCAGATCCCGAATTTCTCCAGAGAGGGAAGTGTAGTACCCTGGCCGTGAAAGGGGATTCCATTTGCTATACCAGAGTATCCATGGAGATCAGCTCTAATTTTACACCTCCTCCTTCATGTGGATGAGCTCGTTAGATGTCCCGAACCGCCGCTTCCTAAGATTGCTCCCTTCCTCACGATAAGGTTAGCCTATCACCTCCGGCTGCTTCGCGCATACATCCCCTTATCATGACTCATCTTCGGGTATGTAGGATCACGCTCGTCCGATATTTTCCTCCTCCGTCAACGCCCTCTGGGGTGCCAAGGTGTTGTTGCCTCTCGTGGAATGGTATCGTGGGCTCACGGGCCTGTTACGCTTCCCGCGCGCGCTTCCTATCTCGTGAGTTCCACTAACTCCTTAGCGCACGCCGACACGACGGAGCGCCCATCTCGCCAAGGCGGCTGCAAAGATTTCAAGAGCGCCTCCCGGGTTTGCCTCATCAACGCCGCCCCACAATCTCAAGGCCCCTGGCCGTACGACTCCCGCTTCATGTTTCGAGTCGATACCATCACCACCGAAATCGCTGATTTTGTAAAGGAACGCCATCTCATGACGGCGCCAAATCGATGATGCCGTCGACATACCGGGCCGGAGCTCGCGAGTCGCCGGGCCGTCTGTCGGGCTGACATACAACCTTCATAGAAAGGCGGTCCGGGGAATGCCTAGTTTCCTCTCCGATGCCTAGTCGCCGGGCCGTGATCGATACAACCCGCAGATAGAAAGCGGGTGGTCCTGGGCTGGGAATGCGGGTCGCCTCCGATGCCTAAGCCGCTTTCTTTCTAGCGACAAGTGAAAAGAGAGATCAATTGTTGATGGTCTTCAGGATTGCTGCACTTTCTTCTGGAATTGCTCTGCATTTGTCGCGGGTGATCACGATGACTTTTCTTGTTGGGGACAATGATACGACATCTTCCTAATCAGGGAATCTCCTCTTTCTCTTATCGCTTAACCGAATATTAGCGATACTTGTGAGTCGTGATCGCAGAGATCCTTCCTCTCTCAATGAGTGGAGAGTCGATCATGGAGAGCGGGTGCTTCCCTTTTTTATACGCCCGCTTGTGGATGGTTAACCATCCATGTTACCTATTTATCTAACGGGCAGCGCTTAGTTCCTAATCTGCCTGCTTCTAGAAGGATCGGATGTCAGCCATAGGCCGATCTCTCACGTTGGGCTCGCTTCCAAGCCTGCCCCCTACCCTAAGCCCACCTTAAGCTTTGTTGGTGGTTTGTCTCTTAGGTTTACATTCTGGGCCCATATGCATGTTTTTTAGGCATCATAAAAAATGATTACTATTTTCGTTATTAGTTTTCATTTTGTTATGGAAACTAATATATATTATATATAATATATTATTAGATTCCAATTTGATTATATATATATATATATATATATATATATATATATATATATATATATATATATATATATATATATATATATATATATATATATAAACTTTTAACAAATAACTAAAATGTTTTTATTTTATAACTAATTACAAAGATAAGATCTCGTCCCTAATCGGGTAATCAACTTTGTCAGGTGCTATGACACGAAGTGCTATAAACTAACCGAGCTTATAGGTCTCACGATGTTAGAATATTTATTTTTGACATTGAGAATCTTTATCACTAGAGAATAGGATACTTTAATATTTGATTTATCGAAAAGAGTTAAACCAAATAATAATGACAATAATAAAAGGAATAACTATTCTTAAGTATTCTAAGTTTTTATAAATATATAAGAAATAATACAAATTAAAAATGTAGTTTAGCATAGTCTTCTAAGTGAAATAATTCTTTCCTAAAATTATAACTAAGAAAAATATGTTTTCCTCTCGCACATAAAAATTTTTATTTCTCATAATCGTATTCATCTCTTTCCATAACTTATCTTCTCTTACTAGAAATTTTTCTTTCTGCATCTTAAAGCATTATCTTTGTCTCCACCACCATTTTTTTTAACAAGCATCTTTTCTTCTTCCTTTAAAATCAAGCATCGTGGTATGTGTATGTTTTGGATTCATTTGAGATTGAATATTACATTCTAGTTTCAATTTTAATGTTTAGATTGAATATTACGTCTAGTTTTTCACTTCGATGTTTATAATTAATTTAATATGTTTTTATTGGATTTAATCCCAAAGTTTTTATCAAACATAAAGAAGTCGGTATTTAATTTTTAGAGGAAACGTAGGGGAAGAAAAAATTTAGAAATGAAATTAGGCACAAGATATTATTTCACATAGATAATTATATTTCATAATATTAATAATTATAATCAGAAACTCCGAGAAAATTTCATTTTTCCTAAAAAGTGGTAAACGTACTCGGTTTAAATAGTATAGGCTAAACTCCGAAATTTTCTAGATCTCTGATGACTGAAACTTGATTTCACCATTGGAATCGTCTCGCTAAATCTAACTACCCCCACAAATTTCACCGATTCTAGCATAATAAGCACTTCACTGCTTTTCACAAGACAGCGCTGTCAAAGCAGACTCGTACGATGCCACATGACGATGAGCCGGGTGCCACATGGTACCATGAGCTTGTACACATGGCACCATTTAAGGATCACCACATGGGTGGAGGTCGGAGAAGCACTGGGGCCACAAGCATGTGACACTTCACACATGCATGGCTGGCGAATTATCAAGGGCTAATCGTTACAAGCTAAGATATTTAAAGAAAATATTCAGGGGGAAACCAACAATTCTTTGAGAGAAAAAGAAAACATTATAAAAGGAAAAGAAGAAGGAACAAAGGTTGCGTGGAGAAAGAAGCACAGGAAAGGAAAAAGAAAAAAACAAAGTTGTCAAAATTTTTTACTGCATTCATGGCCGAGTTCTAGACCGAGTTCAAAGTCGGGTCTACTCAATCAGCCTACGAAGAGTGCATTTCAAGAACTAAGGATTCATGTTTACGCCTAAGAGGTGGCTTCTCCTACTCGTGTTCCTTTTCATTTAAGGGTCGTGAATGGTCGTATGGGTCGACCACTATCGGACTGAAGCTTCTTTCCATATGAGATTGATTTTCTGACGCCCATGACCTGGTTTTCAAGGCTCAGATTCGAGCGATTTTGGCGTTCAGATCGTGGAAAATGCATGTTAGACATTATAGGCTTCGTTGGACCATTCATGATCAATTTTGAGGCTTGTTTTACCTTGGTCGCGTCCTAATCGGTAAATCCTGCAAAATTGATAAAATTGGTAAAAATATATATCTTGTCAGAGCTTATGAAGATGAGTGATCGCCCAGGATCGAAACCAGATCAGCATGATTTTACATAACTCTGCTTTTGGGGATAGCTGGAAATGAAGTTGCGGGCTAAATTTTTAAATTAAGTAACCAGAGACTAAAATTTACGGACTAAGTCTATATTTTTTGTGTTTAGCATGGCGAATTATGGCCAGGAATGGCTATTTTATAAAATGTTTTTGTGTGTTATCACGGGCAATTTAATAACATGTCGACATGCCAGAAGATATGTTAATTTACGTGTATTTAAATGTATTAACATAATGGATGAATATATGTTTACAAGGTACTCGCATGAAGCACGCATTGAGTGTATCGTTCCATGTAGTGTGCATCATACATATAACATGAGAAATACGCGTGGCATTAAAGATCGTATATGCACAGGACATAGCATTATGTCAGTGTGTGCATGGGTGTGGTCACCCATGATCATTGTCGATGAATAGGTAGTGAGCTCGCATTTTGGATCGATGTCCAATAAATGACTCACGGCTCAAAGCATAAAAAGAAATATAAACTGTGTGGTTGCAGGAGCAAGAAGGGGACCGTAACCCCCTGTGTGAAAGCCCGAACATAGCGAAGAGAGACTGCACGATGTGGATCCTCAAAAGTTTTGTTGCCCAAAGAAGACATGATGCTGGTTATGTTTATTACATGCATTTCGAAGTCAGGCGATAGAGTCGATTGACTGATTGGTTGCCCATTAACACTGTAGATTGTACTGGAGCCGATGAGGGCTCGACATGGGTCATTGGTAATACTAGAGTGACGGTTTTTCACACTTAACATATGCATGAGGCAAATGGGTGAGTGACTCGGATTCGTACGAAGACATTTCATGCATGACATATGACATTAATCTGTGACATTTACTCGATGTGTTTGCTGCGCGACCATTGCATGTGTACTTAGACGGGAGTATCCTCGTAGAGTCATTCTCTACCTGGCCATTACCCCGCCGTGGGACCTCCTTTCGCACAGTCCGTTGTCGAAGGCCCGATCCGCATACTGGACTCGTATGGATGAGAGCCGACGAGACTTTGTTTTTTTTGTTTTTGTCATGTATTATATTCAAGGCAATACGATACCTTTGTCAGATAAATGCATCAAGAACCCGACTGTTGATTAAAATAGTTTATCACATACCTTTGTATATTTGTGAATTAACATGTATGAATGGGTCTCAATATATGAGACAAATGAGTCTCTGACACGGACATCCCGATATCCACAAAAGCCTCGTAAGTTGACGGGAGTTTTCAACGGACCCCCGGATGCGTCACAATAATTATAATAATCTAACTTCAACAAGTTAGGATCAAGATTTTTTAAAATAGTTTATTTACAGATATGAGAAAACTTGGTTTAGCTTTTCACATTTAGAAAATATTAAACTTTATTTATTTTAATTTAATTTCTAAATATCAAACACAATTATTATTTTTATCAAAAAATTGATTATGCTTTACAAAGGCATCAATATTCTTAAAAAAAAACTATTCTTTTAAAAAATTATTTATGATTTCATTGTAATATTAATATTCATATTTTATTAAATATTAAATTTATTGTTAGTTACAAAGTTACTTTCATTTTTAGTAATACGTGAATTAAAATTGTCAATATTTTATAAATTGAACTTAATTTATTTAAAAAATAAAATATAATTTTGTTTTTGTGAAAAAAACACTTTACTGAACAAGCTTTTGCTTTTATTGATGTTTTATAAAATATATATTTTTAAAAACTTATATATATATATATATGTATATATATATATATATATATATATATATATTATTTTGAATTGAATTTCTACTAAGTATATTTTTAAATAATCATGATATAGAATGTTTTATTTTAATCAGTTTTTATATTTTTTTATTAAAATATTTATTAGAAAATAAATGAAAAAAAAATTGAAGATGTTATTTGAAAACATAATATTTTATTTTTTTAGGATTAGAAATCTGTTTTTTTTTTTTTTTTTGTTAAATGTGTTTTTATATTTTTCTACATACACAGATTGTTTAAAAAACCTGATAAGAACTTCTTTTCCATGATAAGAAATAAATCGTTAATATGTTTCTTACAATTTCAAGATTTGGGTACTTCAAGTTTGAGAATTATTTATTGGGAATGAAAAATACATAGAATATGATGCAAACTATTTTATTTCTTTTCCTTAAATTTCTTGAGATCGAGATTTGGATGTGTATTATCTATTTCTTTACTTTTTATCTTATTTTCAACTGCTATTGTTGATGAATTATAAACATTTGACATTTATATTATTAATTTGTTTTTATTTTTATTTTTGCACCATGTGATATCTATTTAATTTAACTTATGAATGCTATTTAAGAATTTTGTTCATTTAAACTAATGGTAAAATTTATTTTACATTAAAGTGTTACACACAAGGAAAATGCTAAGGAGAATAAAGATTCATAAAGGAATAAATGTATTTGTCTAAATTCGGGTTTTAAAACCCTTTGGATTGAAATGAACATTTTGTGATGAAAGTGACAATTATTATGTTTTATATTAATTTAAAGATTATCTCAATGTGTATTTAGTAATTTTATTTCTTTTTTTTTATTAAGAGTTAAATTCTGGCATTTTGGGTTACTTAAATATATTTGAATTACTTGGAGTTGTTATCTATTAATTTATATGGAATTATTTTTATTATTTTTTATATGTAATTGGATGATTAATGAATAAAAATTCCATATTTTAATTTATTCGAATAACCAATAATATTGATAAAACGGTTTAATTCTATTGCATAATCATTTATTAATATTCTTTTATTATTTTCATTTCTCAACCAACTTAAACCATTGGAAATAGCAACGGCTTATTTCCGTTGCTAAGTTAGTCGCTAAATTTTTATTATTATTTATATTTTCCAACTAACTAAATCCGTTGGTAATAGTGATGGACCGAATCCATTGCATAATATGTTGCTAAATACTTTATTAATAAGAGAAATGATTCGCACAACTTTGCCAACACACCTTCCTCGACGACCATGCGCTGAAATACCGTCGATAAATGCTTGCAGCGCCGATGTATATATCCATCTGTGGAAAGTCAATTTTCAGAAGGATTTTGTTTTATTTCGATTTCAATGTGTGTTTGGAAAATAAATTGAAGTTGTGTAGTCGGGAACTCGAATTGACTAGAATTTTGTCTTCTATATGTACAAGGTCGCTTCAAAGGATATTCGGAGATCACGCATATGGCACCTGGTGCATAAAAACTCGTGGTAAGAGCAAGGGTTGGTCTAGAAAGGAGAAACACCTCTTCACTCGTTGTTTCTCGACCTTTATATGTCAACAAGGATTGCTTCAATTTTTGAAATTATGAAATTTTGTTATTATACCCAAAGATGAAAATTTCGATACCACGGTAAAACTATCGGGCCAGGACACCCTAAATCCTGTGGATCTTTTTCTTTTTCCGTCACCGTCTGTCTGGCTGCGAACAGAGAATTCCTCGCCGTATACCTCTGGCCACGCGACCTTCACACCGGCGCGCCCAAGGCTCTCGCCGTGGCGTGCATGGCTTCGGTCCGTCGCGTGTGCCCGGCTGCCATCGCGGCGGGCATGTCCTCCGTTGTTGGCGACACAACACGGCGCCACACTATCTGCTACTACAAACTTTCTCACACTAAGCCCGCAGCGCGATGTAGCCGTCGCGGGCCGCCTCTGGCCGCATACATAAAAATCCTCTCGCTGCGATAGAAATTTCTCTACTCATAACTTTATCGCGACATAGAATTGTTCTATCGCGACATAATTTCTCCTTGCCTTGGCCAACTCTGTCGTGACATAAAAATACTCAATCGCGATAGAAAATCTTCCCAGCCTGGCCAACTATGTCGCGACATAGAATTGCTCTATCGCAACACAAAACCTCTCCATTCGCCACACTGTCAGCGAGATCAAATATTTTATCGTGACATAGAGCCTCTACACCATCAGTTAACTCATGTCGCGACAAAAACATTTCACGCGATTAAAACCTCGGGCCCGCTGAACTCGTCGCGACACGACCTCCACGTCAAGACCCAAACTCAATCGTGACCTAGAATATCAGGTCGCAACCTAGGAACCTCCTCCCATGACCAAGCTCTATCGCGACATGAAATTCCTTGTAGCGACAATGAGCCTTCCTACAACGACCAAACCTTGTCACAACATAAAATCGTATGTCGCAACATAGAACTCTACACTCTCGACGATCTTTGGTCGCTACAAAGAATCTCCGCCGCGACCGCCGCGACCTGTAACCTCCCCATTTAGCCAAACTCCCCGCCGCGACATAAGAACATTTTGTCATGGCCAAGAGACCGTCTCAAGCCAAACTCGCCGCGATTACAAAAACGCCCATCGCGACATAATTTCTTCCGACTTTCACCAACCCCGCTGCGAACATAAAAGCCATGTCAGAACATAAATCTTTTGGTCTAGCCACACTCTGTCGCAACACCACTCCATGAAATCCTGTCGCGACACTACAATTTTCTGTCGCGACCTAAAATCTCTTGGCCTTAACCAAGCTCCTGTCGCAACCCTGACCTCCCGTCATGACCGTCTCGATCGCGACAAGGAAACCTTCACACGACATCGCCACGACAGAATTAACCCTTTGGTCGCAATAAGGTTTATGTCGCGGCCAGCTTCTATGCCTTAAAATTCGAGAACCATGTCGCGACACGTGAATTTCCTATCACGACAAAACCGCATTAAGAACTCCTATCGCGACCAGAACTCTATCGCATCCCAAACATACAAAGAGTCTGCTCTTGTCATTTCCTCGACCTCCAACCCTCCCAATGCATTTAATTCAATACTATCGCCTATACATATTATACAAGCAAGATGTAACTGGGAAAACTTTCCAACACAATATTGAACAAGTCAAAATAAGTTTTTATTACAAAACTTCTCATTTACATATACAAAACTGGATAAACTGTATAGAATTTTACAAATTACATAACAAAGCCAAAATCTAGCCTTCTTGCCAACTAAGGCCTCAAATGTGGATTCCACCTCTCGTGTACTCCAAAGACTGTGAATGTTTTCTCATGACTGGTGAGCAATGCCCAAGAGAGGAATTCCTCTTAAGTGTGGCTACCCTCACCTAAGTGCACATGTAATGGCAAACACACACACACATTCAGTAAAATATGCACATTTCTACTGAATAGTCTACACTGGTTACTGATGAGAGAATGTGACTCACCTTATCCCACGTCCCGAGTCCTCACCGACTCCCCCACACATGCAAATGCCAAGTGGAAACCTGGTCATTGCGTTTCAAATTCCAATGACTCATTTTTTTTTTCCAAAACAAAGCCCTTTGTTTTTAAACTCATAACCTATCATTCAAACCTCCAATGTTTATTTGATTTTGATCAAATCCCATGTATTATGTATCGGCCACGGATTTTTGAGTTTACATTGTAGGACGCTGCATGCTTTTTCGACATTTTTTACGGGCTTTTACCACCGGTGATCATGTTTAACCTCAACAAATTGGGGCTTTCGCCATTGATGATCATGTCTAACCTTAATAAATTCGGGTCTTCTTCACCCGAAGGGTGTGTGGATCTACCCCATCTTGCTCCGCCCAACACACGTATTTTCCTTTTCATGCTATGCAACCGTGAGACTCATTTTTGACGTTGTCCTGTTTCCGAGCTCACCACCCATTCACCAAAAATGATGAATGACCACAACCATGCACCCACACGTAGTACTATGTGGTGTCCCCGTGCATATGAAATGCAACATGCCATTTCATGCCAATTCACTACATGTCACATTTATAACCGCTGATACTCATATTTCCTACATATAAATTTTCATTTAATGTGAATACATCAAGTCAGCACATATCAACATGATTTCTCACACAACCAATATGTTATTCACAATAAG
Organism: Tetrastigma voinierianum; assembly: GCA_016808115.1. Taxonomy (NCBI): domain Eukaryota; kingdom Viridiplantae; phylum Streptophyta; class Magnoliopsida; order Vitales; family Vitaceae; genus Tetrastigma; species Tetrastigma voinierianum. Next base: position 77,547 of record JAEQBH010009320.1, on the reverse strand, counting down.
CAACAACAGCTACCTGGGTCCCTGGGTTCAGGACCGATAACTTCACAAACCATTTCACATGTCAGTCCATGTTTGGAAAAGACATGTCACACCAAAACATCACACCCAAGTTCCATGTTATTCTATAAACATACCTGCTCCGCAACAAAGGGTTCCAAGAATAAAGAACCGTGACCGTCATTAACCCACTAATAGTTTGATCTAAACTATTGGGAAACCAGCCCGACGGTTGAGACTATACCTCATGACCATTGAATGGTCTTTAGACAAGGAATAATCGAAGTAGGAGAGAACCCCTACCTCTTAGAGTTTGACGAAACACACTGATTTTGGTACCCACGCGTAGCTGTCGTTGCGTGAACCAACTTTAATTCTCAAACTATCGAGCTTCGACTGTCGGAACACCGGGAAATCCTCTATTTTTCCTCTGCCTCTCACGCACAACTCTCCCATTTCTTTTTGTCCTTTCTCCCCTGTTTTCCTTATCCCTTCCTTTTTTTTTTTCCTCTCTTTCTTCTACTTTCACCGATGGTCAGCGGAAATTCCTCCCACTTTCCTACTCTCCCGCTTCGCTACACGTCCCTTTCTCCTTCTCCTTCTCTTTCGATTTTTGTCTGCTCCTATCCCAAAGTGATTCTTCCTCTTTCTTCTCACGGCCAGTGTCATCACATGGTCCTCGTATTACGTACTATGTGTCACATGCTTTAATTGTCACCTGCTATTCTCGAAAACGTAGAAAATTTTAACCGCCTTTAATTCGACGAAATTCGATGAAATTCAACTAGGTAACTAGATTTTACGAGACAATTTCAATGGTAAAGTTTGTTTCATCATCCGAGATCTAGAAAATTTTTCGGTTTCCAACCGAAATTACCGTTTTACCCTTTTTCAGAAAAATTGAATTTTTCTCTGCCTTACATTTCTTCAATGCACTCTGCTTTCCGAAATTCACACACTAAAGACACACAAACACATGCATATGCAATATTTATTCTAGTTTCCAAGTTACCAAATAACGTACCTTCATCCTCAACAGAAAGGATAGGCGGCGTGACGTGTCCCTCATGGCTCCATGATTGCCTCCTCCACTCCCTCGTTGTCGCTCACAACACCTCTCACTAGCCTCATCATCTTATGTCAGAAAACTTGATCCCCATTATCCATGATACGTGACCCACCCCTCCTCGAAGGTCCCATTTGTATCAACAATAACCCTCCCCAATCCACTACATGAGTCGATCTGAGTATACTCCTGAGTAATGGAGATGTGGAACACCTCATGACACTTCATGTAAACTAGCAGAATAACCATATAATCGTGTCTGACCTCTCGAAAGTATCTCGGGCGGCCCGATATACCTCACTGGCTTAGCTTCCTCGCTTGTCGAATTCACTACTTCTCTCTTAGGCATCACCTTCAAGAAGACGGATCGTTCCACCCCAAATTCTAGAGGTCGACGTCAGTTATTCACAGAATTTTCCGCTCGCTTCAGCGCAGTTAAGACACTGGTATTAAACCCACCTTCTCGTAGCTGTTCTAACTCAACCGACCAAGATGAAACTCTCTCTCCCACCTCCGTCTAACAAATCGAAGATCGACATGGCCTCCCACAAAGCCTCATAGAAAGATCCGTGATACCGCTTGATAACTCGTTGTGTTTAATTCCACTAAGGGTAAATGCTTTTCCCAACTACCCTTAAGATCCAGAACACATGCTCATAGCATGTCCTCTAAAACCTGTATGGTCCTCTCCGAATGACCATCTGTCTAGGGATGAAAAGCGGTGCTCATCATCAATTATGTCCCCATGGCCTTCTGGAAGCTCTTCCAAAAGTGTGTCGTAAACCTGGGATCTTTGTCCGATACTATGGATTACTCTGTACCGATGTAAATTTAACAATCTTCTCAAATATACACCCGTGACTCCTCCAAGCAGAAGGTCATCATTGCTAGAAAATGTGCTGACTAAGTGAGTCGATCCACTATCACCCATAATCAGATCATGCCTGCGATGTCCGGTGGGTGTCGGGCCTGCAGTCCACTGACGTGCTCCCATACTGGCTTCTGGTGCTTAGCCTTTACTTACTGACACGTGAGACACCGTCGAAAAAAATCTCCAACGTGTCGCTTCAACCTGCTCCAGTAATACTGGCGACAAAGATCATGGTACATCTTCGTGCCACCTGGATGCACAGCAAATCGAGAGCAATGGAACTCCCCGAGGACCTCCTCTCTCAGATTTGTCAACTAGGGAACCACAACCCGTCTCCTATACCGAAGACTACCATCTGTGTGGATGGCCTAGCCTTCTTCACCAGAACTTGTTTGTACCTAGTCCCTGATGGACGATATCTCTGCGTCCTGTCCCTGGGACTCAATCACCCTGCTCAGTAGGGATGGCGTAGCCAACAAACTCCCCAAAATACCCTGAGCCTAATCATTGTACTGTAGTCGAAACTATCCCACAATCTCGAGCATCTGCTTATTCCCGAGAAGCTACACTAGCCTGTATTCCTCGTGACTTTCGATTGAGTGTATCAGCCACCACATTTGCCTTACCAGGATGGTAATGCAAAGTGAAGTCATAATCCTCCAAAAACTCCATCCACCTGTGTTGCCTCATGTTGAGGTCCCGCTATGTGAAAATATACTTCAGACTCTTGTGGTTTGAAAATACTTCAAACTGCTCACCATACAAATAAAGGGGATAATATATATTTAAGACAAAGACAATGGCCACTAACTCCATGTGTCATGTGTGGGTAATTCCGCCCTCATGATCTCTTCAACCGCCGAAACTATAGTTACTACTCCCTGATTGCATCAAAACGCATCCCAAATTTCGTCTCTTCAAGGCACACAATACACTGTGTACCTTTGTTCCCTTTCTGGGACTATCAAAATATGAGCTAAATTGAGCCTCATTTTCAATTTCTTAGAATGCCTTCTCACAAAGGTCGTTCCTCTCAAATTTGACCTCTTTCCTAGTAAAATGCACCTGAGCGCCTGGGCCATGCTCTGGCTCTAATGAAACCCCCTTTGGCTTCAACAACTCCCAGACTGACCTTGAGTTCCTACAACCAACATAAAACTTGATGACCTGCATCAAAACACATATACTAATTTAGTTGCACAATTACTCAAAGGACTATTATCTAATCCCCCTGAAACGCACCATAAAAACGGTTTAGACCAAAAGTCTCCTGTGAGTTAATCATTTTCACTCTGTTTCGTCCCGATATACGTGCGCATTGTGTCGACAAGTAATAAAATGGATATAAGTCCAGATATCGATCCCACAAGTAGATCTCAAGAATTTTAAATCAATTCACTCCTCGACTCACTCAAGCTCGTACTATTTGGACCATAAAGTGATATTAGTGGTCCGCTAAGAAGCCGGAAATTATAACAAAGCATTAAAGTAAAATAAAATGAACAATAAAATAAACTGAATATAAAGAATAAAGAATAAAGAATAGTTAAGGAAAATAAATGGACATCGAATAATTATCTTTCGCAGGACACATCAAGTATACTAATATAAAGTACCAATTTTCGTAGTTAATACTCGATAAAACTTCGAATATTTCAGGTTTTAAAATCAGCCCAAGGTGTTTAGCATACTGATCTCTCTCCAAACTCCACATTTCATTATCTAATTTTCCCGATTCTCTCAAGACAAAGGAAATTAAATAAACTACTTTAAAAGGGATTTCCTTTAACTGGGGTATTTTCTTTGCAACATTTCATACCCATTTTATGGATTGTAAACCTTGAAGTTATCTACAAGCAAGGATATATAACTTCCGTGATGCTCTCCTCCTCAAAATTATAATACCATCTCTCCTTGATTAGATCCTCACTTAACACCCGGATTGGCCTCATCATTCTAATTGAGGTGAACTCTCTCGCTTGTTTAAATTGATAACTCATTCAACTCTTTCTGATTTTCAAGGAGAAGAGATTTATCAAGTAAACTTCATAAAGCTCATTAGATCTCAAATAAAGAAAAGTTAATATACCTTTCAAGCAATTGTTCATAACTCTCAGAATGCCTTCAGGTCACTCAGAGGGCCTCCTTTGAAATCGAGCAATGAGACAAATCTTATAACTGTATAAGAAACTCGATATTCGATAAAACAAGAACCCAACACTACAAATTCATAAACCGAATTCAAAAAGCCGCTGAAACGACCACAGAAAGATAATTTCTCGATTATAGCATTCATATAATGGAAGCTGAGTTCCTCAATTACTGAATTACACGCTGGCAGCGATTCCTCTCATCATAAGAATAATCGCACCAAACTCGAAGAGTTGAATTCGCAAATTTGTCTCGAACTTCAAACATTCCGGTGGTAATTTGAAAAGAATAGAATTCGCATTCAAATTTTCGCCAAATCGACAACACCCGCATCCGTAAAAATAAAACGAAAACTAAAACGATAAATCTAATCTAATCTCTAACTATCAACATTCAAGAAAAGAAAAGAAAAGAAAAGAAAAGAAAACTAAAAGGAAAATAAGAAACGTAGCTCAGCCTACCCGCATCTCTCGTCTCTGCCACCGCTGCCGCTGCTCCTCTTCTCGCAAACAGCAGATTTATGTGGCTAGCTGGGTCTAATCCCAACGCATTCTATTGTAGATTTCCGCGATCCGCTCAGCTACCTGCTCGTCGCGACTGAATCTCTTTGTCACGACATCATCCATGTCGCGACATCGATCTCACGCCGTGACATCAACTTAAGTCTACGCAAATTAATCGTCGCTCATGATGTTCGCGTATTATCACCTCGTCGCGACATCGCCACGCCTTCGCAGTTTCAAATGGTTGCTTTTCGATGTCGCTGACATGAATCTCTTGTCGCGACAAGTACATATGTCATCAAGGTTTTAATGGTTGCTTCGCTTCGTCGCCACATCAATCTCTCGTCGCATCGCCACGTAACTTACAAGCTTCCACCGACGTTTCGTGTCGCGACAACAATCTCTTGTCGCGACATCGCCTTATGGCTCGCAAATCACTTGATGGTTCGTCGCCGACATCAATCCTTTGTCGCGACATCACCCATGCCCTCGTTGTGTTTCAACCCGGCCGCCATCGATGTCGTGATTTCAAATTGTCGTTTAATAACAACTCGAAAGCCACTTCGCCATCTCCCACCAAGCCCGCTATAGCGCTTCACATTCTCCTTCACCGCACCCCATTCGGAAGTCGCACATCAACCCTTGTCGACATCGAATGGCGTCGTCATGACATCATTCCCTTAGCTTCTAGTTAATCCTCACCGCTATCCCGGTGATTCCCGTCGCGAACCAATGCTTATTTCCTTCACTTTCCCATGTCACGACCTCTCTCTTTAGCCGATCTCAATGACTTCTTTTTCTTGTACCACATGTCGCGATTGTCATGATCTCATCATTGATGTCACGAGCTGGCCCGTGATGTTCTACATAAAGTCTCTTCTTCTTCATTTCCTAAATAAGCTTCACTGAGTTTCTTTAACTCACTCGCCTCGTTTTTCAAGTAAGCTTCTCGCTTTCCGACCGAGTTTTACTGGGCGCAACCCGATATGCATTTTGATTGTCGCCAAAACTTCACGACACTGTGTTCCTCTCATCTTGCACCTTTTCGCTTCGCAACTCTTGCTTCAAAATTCCACCATCCATTAACACTCATCCACCTTCTCGCTCTTTTCTCTCGCAAAATTCTTCTTTTCTCGAATTCCCGCCATTTAACAAACTTTGGTTAGTTATTCCATACTTCGCATCTTAATTATTCCTTTTTTCATTAAAATCAAAATGTAAAAATGGACTAAAAAATATATGACTTTAATCTCATCAAACAATCCTTTATGCGGTCATAGAAAATGGGCGACTTATCAGGCGTAACTCAACGACAAAGTCTACATTCCTGTGCGGAGGTAATCCAGTTGGTTAGACATCCTCATACTCACAAATCACCTAAGGTAGACCTAAATCCTATCTCCCCTCGCCCTTAGTAAAGGCTTAGCTAACCCATCAATACCCATGCCACCCGGATTGCAACGGCTCAGTAAAGCACCATGCTTATCCTCGGGAAGCGTCACACGAATACCATTCCGCAGGTCAATCCTTCTACAATCACAATCAATGACGACTCGATGTGCCGTCAACCAATCCATGCCAAGAATGACATCAAAATCCGAAATGTCCATCACCTGAAGGTCGACCGTGAGCAGAATTCCTGAGATCGCTAACTCACAATCCTGACATATCTAATCAACCCTACCCTAATCCCTAGGGGAGAACTCACATGCAATGGCTTTCCCAAGGATTCAACCTTTAAGCCCAAAACATTCACACAAGATGCAGTAATAAATGAATGTGATGCACCAGAATCAAACAATATCCTTGCCCCATAAAGCAGATAGCGTAAACATACCCGTATGAACCGACCGGGATCAATGTGCCTGGGCCCTCGTGGTGTAATGGCGCAGAGACATGCCCCCGGGTCCCCGTCTTGAGTCCGAGAGCCCTCACCTCGACCATTATTACGCCCAGCCCAGTATGGCCGCCTTCGAAATAGTAGTGTCGCGCAAAGACTGGGATTGACACCGGCTCCTTGCCCATGCCGGGTAAGGAGAAAATCACAATACAATGCCCACCGACGATTGACCGCTGCACCCATAACCCGGATCCCCGCCTCCGAGTGCAATCCTGCCTAAAGTGTCCGTGTCAAATGCGAATAACATGTCATCTGGCCCCGAAAGTGGTTGTAGTTTGGTCCGCATTGGTCGTGGATAGCGCGCCTCGTCCCCTCAAAACTGCATTTGGGCAGAGTCTTCTTCTTGTTCCCCGGAGCGCAAGGTTGATTCTCCTTCCTCTTAGCACTAGCATCATTATCTCGGATGCTCCATGCATCTTCTATCTCTCTTTTAATGGCCAAGGCTGTCCTGACCATCGAGTCCCCTCATCTCATGTATGGCGGATGTTGATGTGTCTGAAACCCTTGGAGGTTACTCGTCCCTCCTTGGCCCTCCATTACACTTGTTAATGAAAAGGTAGCAGCCACAACACTCGCCTGCGTAATGATAGCAGTCGTAGCATTAATAAGCTCCAAGAAGGCTTGTTGATTAAAGGCCTCTGGTGGTTGGTTGTTGCCCCGTCCACCTTCTCGACTTGCCATCTAAACATGTCAAACATAAATTTGAGATTATTTTCTTGTCTAACTAGTAGTGCATGTGCCAACTACTAGTAGACCTCAACATCATGAACTACACCATTCATCCTTGTCCAAAGCTCTAAGGTTATGTTTTCTAACCCTAGTGTTCATCTTTTCCTATATACATTCTACCATGTATATAATTCATGCAATCACAAATATGGAACACACATTAGAACACAACATGACACACGTAATGCATGCAGTGGTCTAAATCCGTCCCAAAAACTCCTAGGTAATCACCTACCTAGACCCCGAAACCAAATTGTGGCGCTGGCATCAGATACCGAGCACTAGGTAATCATAAACCTAAGCCCTAACACCAAGCTGTGATGCTTGTACCAAACATCGAGTTTCAAGTAGTTCGTATACCTTAGCTTTGATACCAAGCTATGACGCCCCAAATCTTGGGGTTTTTTTTTTTTCCGTCATTTTCAAGTCTATAGCGATAGAGAATTCCTCGGCTGCGACATAATCTTCTCTCTATCGCGGCGCAAGACTCTATCGGCGCCGCCTAAGGCCCGTCGCGGCGCGCCGGCTCCGGTCTGTCGCTGCGCATGACTCCTCTACCGGCACAACACCTGCGCCACACCGTGCAGCGCCACCGCACTCCCAAATTTCTCGCCGTAGGCGCGCAGCTCGTCAGGGCTAGCTCGTCGAGACATAAAAATCGCTTGTCGCTGGCAAATTCTTACCCCCTCGGGTTAACTCTATCACGACATAGAATCCGCTCTGGCCGCGGACATAATTTCTCCTCGCTCGCCAACCATGTCGCGACATAAAAATACTTAGTCACGACAGAAAATCTTCCTCGCTCGCCAACTATGCGTCACGGCATAGAATCGCCCGCTGCGGACATAATTTCCTGCTCAAACACAACTCTATCGCCGACATAAAAAATACTCACGTGGATGCAAAATCTCTCCAAAGCTGGCCAACTATGTCAAGCCAACATAGAATTGCCTCACGTTAACACAAAACCTCTCACTCGCCACACACCTGTCATGACATCAAACATTCGGGTCGCGACATAAAGCCTCTACACCATTACCAACTCTGTCACGACATAAAAACATTATGTCGCGATAGAAAACTCTTGGCCTGACCAACTTTGTTGCGACTACCAGGCCATGTCACACACTCCACTTCCATGTCAAGACCCAAACTCACAAGGACTCCAGAATATTAGGTCACGACATGGGAACCTCCTCCCAAGACCAAGCTCTGTCGCGACATGAAATTCCTTGTCTCGACAATGAGACTTCCTACAACGACCAACCCTTGTCGTAACATAAAACCGTATGTTGTAACATAGAACTCTTCAGTCTTGACCATCTTATGTTGTGATTAAAGAAAATTGGTGTCGTGACTCATTACGACCTAAAATCTCCCATTCAGCAACTCCTCGGCTATGACAAAAAATATTTGTCACGATAAAAGACCCTTTCTGTCTCGCTAAAACTCTATCGCGACATAAATGTCTGGTCGCGGACATAATACCATGTCGCGACACCACTCCATGAAATCCTGTTGCGACACTACAATTTTTTGTCGCACCAAATCTCTCGCCTTAATCTGGGTTTTTGCCGCAGTCCCCGGAGCATCTCTTCGTGATCGTCCCAGCCACAAAAAGGAAACCTCTGCCATGATGACACTGCACGACGTAGAACTAACCCCGTCGCAACAAGGAAAGCCATGCTATGGTCAGCCATGGCTTAAAATATGAGAACAATGTAGCGACACAGAACCAGACAAGAACTCTGTCGCGACCAGGAATCCCCTGTCCCAACCCAAACATGTAGTAGCATGTTCTTGGAATTTCCTTCACCTCAAACTCTCTCCCAATGCATTTAATTAAATACTACTGCCTCTATACATATTATACTGTGCACATAACTGGGAAAACTTTCCAACATAATATTGAGCAAGGAAAAATAATTTTTTATTACAAAACTTCTCATTTACATATACAAAACTGGATAAACCGTCCAGAATTTTATGAATTACATAACAAAGCCAAAATATGGCATTCTTCCTAACTAAGACCTCAATTGTGTCCACCTCCTGGTGTGTCTCAAGCACCTGTAAATGTTTTCCCACAATGGGGTGAGCAATGCCCAGTAGAGGAATTCTCCTACAAGGGCTACTCTTCACCTAAGTGCACATGTAATGACAAACACACACACATTCAAGTAAAAATATGCACATTCCTACTCGAATGTCTTCATGCCATGGATGAGAATGTGACTCACCCTATCCCATGTCCCGAGTCCTCACCGACTCCCTCACACATGCAAATGCCAAGTGTGAAAACCTGTCATTGGTGTTTCACCCAATGACCATTTTTTTTCCAAAACAAAATATTTTTGTTTTTAAAACTCATAACCCATTGAACAAACCTCTAATATTCATTTGATTTGATCAAATCCCAAGTGTTTATGCATTTGTGGGCCACTGATTTTCGAGTTTACACCGCAGGACGCCGTGCGCCTTTCTGACATTTTTGACGGGGTTTCACCACCGATGATCATGTCTAACCTCAGTAAATTGGGGCTTTCACCGCCGTTGATCATGTCTAACCTCAATAAATTGGGTCTTTCACCCTTGGGGGGGGGGGGGGGATCTACCCCATCTTGCTCCGCCCAACAACGTATTTTCCTTTTCATGCTATGCAACCGTGAGACTCATTTTTGACGTTGTCCTGTTTCCGAGCTCACCGCCCATTCACCAAAAATGATGAATGACCACAACCATGCACCCACACCTAATACTATGCGGTGTCCCCGTGCGTATGAAATGCAACATGCCATTTCATGCCAATTCACTACATGTCACATTTATAAATCATGGATAATTATATTTCCTACATATAATTTTCATCCATCATATATTTAATGTGAATACATCAAGTCAGCACATATCAACATGATTTCTCACACAACCAATATGTTATTCACACAAGCAACAACAATCAATTTGGGTCTTCAAGTTCAGACCCATAAATCTCACAAACCATTTCACATGTCAGTCCATGTTTGGAAAAGACATGTCACACCAAAACATCACACCCAAGTTCCATGTTATTCTATAAACATACCCTGTTCCAGAACAGTGGTTCCGATAACAAAAGAACCAGAATTAGTCATTAACCCACCAATGGGCCGGTCTTAAAACTATCAGAAACCAAATTTCTACTTGGCCAGGGACTATACCTCATGACCATTGAATGGTCCTTAGACAAGGAATAATCGAAGCAGGAGAGAACCCCTACCTCTTGGAGTTTGATGAAACACACTGATTTTGATACCCATGCGTAGCTCTCGTTGCGTGGACTAACTTTAACTCTCGGACCGTCGAGCTTCGATTGTCGAAACGCCGGGAAATCCTCTCTTTTTCCTCTCCCTCTCACGCACGATTCTCCCTTTTCTTTTCTCCTTTCTCCCCTGTTTTCCTTCTCCTTTTTTTTTTTCCTCTTCTCCTTCTCTCTCATTGATTCGTCCGCGGAAATTTCCTCCCACCTTCCTACCCTCCTCCTCCTTGCCACGTCCCTTTCTTCTTTCTCCTTCTTTAATTTTTTTTTTGTTCCTATCCCAAAGTGATCCTTCCTCCTCTCTCTCATGGCCATGTGTCATCAAGTGGTCCATGTATCATGTGCCATGTGTCACATGCTTTAAGTGTCACCCGTCAGCCTTAAAACACTCATCGGAATTCGACGCAAATTCCTACCAGAATTAGAGATGTCGGGAGACTTCCATTTTACCAAGAAAGTCAATTTCATCATCCGAGATCTAGAAAATTTACAGGTTTCCAACTGAAATTACCGTTTTACCCTTTTTTAGAAAAATTGAATTTTTTTCCCAGGTGTTACATTAGTAACTTGATTTACGGAAATATCAAGGAAATTTCCTTGGAAATTTTGACACAAAATATTGATGGACTAAAAGTTAAAAAGTAAGAAAAAAGACCCTTACAATGAAATTAGAAGTGTGATATTAAGATTAATATTGTTTTAGACCATTATTAAAAATATTATACATAAAACATGGATGAATAAAAAATAAGAAGCTATTTTATAGTAGACTAAATATAGTTTTTATCAAGTTTAACATTAATATGCTATGTAGCCTAGTTGTAGCTTTTAAACTTCCTCATCCTCTATCTCTACCTTCAATACCCGCATCCTCAACCTTTAGATATTTTTTTTCATTTTTTCTAATCTCTTCTTCTCCACCATGACATGAACCCTAGTCCCCTCCTCCTTTTATTTATTTATTTATTTTTCATTTTTTTTCCTTTCTCTCCCACCACTAATTTTCACCATCACTTCCTCATTTTCCCATTTCATTCCACCATGGCACCATCATCAAAACCCTAGGTCAAAATGTAGAGTCAGAGCTTATCGCACCAATTATCATGTGCTCTGAATTCCATGGGAAAAATGCCGAACATCTCTAGATTCGAACATCACAGTCGGATTTTCATATAAAATTCATTTCTTTTGCATTTCTCATTTGATTTTGTCAAGGAAATTTCATATTTTTCGGCGAAATTTCAATCAAAATTTTTAGAAATTTAATCGAAAAACTCATATTTGAAACCCATATGTATTATTTCACCGAAATATCCATTAACATCAAAATTTCGCCAAAATATTCGAAAAAAATGGAAATTTCCACAATTGGATATTTCTCTTCCATGTTTCTTTGATCCCCATGGAAACAAGAAATTTCGTGAAATTTCCCGATGATTTTCAACTCCTGATCATACCACATTATTTCTAATTTTAGGTTCAGCTCTTTAGACCAACCTCAGGGCTGGCTACTTTGCAAGGATCATGGTCATATCTCATTTATGCCATTTATAGCAAATTCAAGAAGTTCTTAGTGGAAACTTCACCAATTTGTTTCGTGGTCTCTGGGTTTTTGAATCATTGTCTATATTTCTTTATTTCACAGATATCGCTTTATCAGGGTTCCACTTATCAAATAATGCTTCCACTGAAATATTTTACATATTTATTCCTGAACATGGTATCTTTATTCTGAAAGCTAGTTTTCAAGAAAAAGAAAAGACCAAAAAATTGTTGTGATTTGTGCACCCCTTCTGTTTCTTCTAAAAATGATCGTGTACTATCTTCATAAGCTATAGAACCATCTCTGAATACCTGTCTTTTAAGTATAGATTTTGATGTATGGTGTGTAGGTCTTGAGATATCTTCTCTGGTGAAGAGTTGAGAGTTGGAGCATGCCTGGGGTGAGCCTTTACAATGAAGTATGGAGTGCAAATTGAATATTGGTGAAGCTAGTGGTCCAATTTTAAGATTTTTCATTTTAGCATTAAATTTCATCACTTGAGTGTCACAACAAGGCGTATCCTTCATTGCCACGCTTATCCTCTATTAAAATTTTTGATGTCAGGTGTTCTCCTTGATGCTAGTGTTGATGTTGGATTTTCCTATAAGAACCAAGAAGGGCATGAGTCTCAGCCCTCTTCATTCGCTGCTGATCGGGTCATCATTCATTTTGAAACAGTTGGTTAAGCATGGATGCCAAGTCAATGGTAGGACTGAGATGGGTGATACAGCTCTAATGGTGGCTGCCAAAGCTGATTAGGCTAATTGTTTCTTGGAGCTAATTATTTCAAGTTCTGATTTGGGGCTTATCCATTATAATGGAGAAAGTGTTGTGAAATTGGAAAATAAAAGTGTGTTTGGATCCTCTATGACTGATATCTTTAGGCGTGCAATCAACATTGGAACAAAAATCTGCTCCACAAATCTTGAGGTTTTTTTAAGGTATCCCTTCCTCTACTATCTCTAGTTTCTCCATTTCCAGCACACTGTGTGTGTTAGGTGTGCTTCATGTTAGCATTTCTCATTATAAAACATTGCATATTTCATGTTTTTTTATGTTAATTTAGCACCTTTTTCACTCCTTTTCATGTCTAACCTCCTCTCTATGTGTATTTTGTAGAAATGGAAGAAAAAAAGACAAAAATCAAGCAAATTGAATGAGAAATGAAGAAGATGTGCAAATTGTTGTCATAGTCACAACTAAAGCCATGGTCACAATCGCGACTCAAACTCGGTAGAAGACTAGCCGGGAAGACAAGACTCTGCAGGCCGTGGATCAGACACACTGCCTTCAAAGATTAATAACAGAAATCGCACCACGATAGAACCATGGTCACGACTATAAAATTCTTCCGCAATCTTGTTTTCAGCATCGGTGCAATGTAGACGCGACTACATAACTTTCATGGTCGTGACTACGTAAGTTCGACGACCTAACATATTTCCATTTTTGGGTTGTTCTCGGCCCATTTTCCAAGGTGTATATAAAGCAAACTTTGAGACATTTTTAGGGTACGAACTTTGAGGAAGAAAGATGCTATTCTAGGGTTTTCTCTCTCTTAGCTTAGCTCCATTTTCTAGTTTAGATTTCTTTTAGATTTAGGGATTTTGTGAAGAATCTGGGTTTGTAATTGAAGATTTCTTGGAAGCAAGACTCAGAAGTGTTAATTTTAGCTGGGAATCCAGAGATCAAGACTTTGCTATATTCTTCACTGCTTTTGTATCTCAATTCTACTCTCTTTCACTTCTCTTCGCACTTTTATGTTTGTAACAAGAATTTGTTGAAATTGATGGTTGAAATGATTGGCTAGACACTCTATGTGTTAGTTATCGATTTGAGGCTATATCGTTTCGCCTAACAACAATTTACCTTCTCATTACTACACTGATCGAGGAACCATGAGTAATCCATCAGATAAACTAATATGTCTTCATGAACCCCACTCAAGCACTACTATGGCAGTTTTTGGTTTTCAAAATCATGGACCTTCGAGCTCCAACTATCAAGGGAATGCAAGATAGCCTGGTTTTCATGTACTCTTACTTGTGATAAATGACATGAAGAAGAGTAATGATACTCGAACAACTCAATTGGAAAATGGTTAAGCTAACATGTGTAGTTAAATGAAGAACTTAGAGAACATTCAATCAACTATGGGCACTTGTATGAGGAATATGGAGACAAATCAAACAAGCTTGAATGCGACCTTGAAGAATTTAGAGACTCAATTAAGGAAACTAGCCCAATCTTTCAAACAAAATTCTTCGAAGTCCTTTCCAAGTGGTATAGAGAAAAATCCCAAAGAGTGTATGGCTATCACTCTTAGGAGTGGAAGATAGCTTGATAATTTCAAGGAGGTGAAACAACAAGTTGAAGTTGAGAAGAAGAATGTTGAGAATGAAAAGGAGAAGACTAGTGCTGAAATAAATCAAGAAGAGATGAAGGTGGATAACAAAGAAAAGAAACAAAAGCAAGATGAGGTTGTTCCTAGAAGAGTCACTTTTCCCGAAAATCCTCCCATTTACACTCCACTTTACCTTCTTCAAAGATTTGTGGCGCTTAAGTCATGCACACTCCGCCAAATTTCTTAACATCTTTAAGAAATTGGAAGTTAACATACCATTTGCAGATGCCCTTGCTCAAATGCCTAACCATGTGAAATTTATGAAAGATATCATGAGCAATAAGAAGAAATTGGATTCCGTTGGAAATTCACTATATTAGAGAATTGTAGTGCCATTATTCAGAGAAAACTCCCATAAAAGGTCTATGATGACGATATTTGCTGATTTGGTTGAAGATGTTTTGAAAATTTTTATGGATGATTTTTCGTAATTCGAGACTTCATTTTCTCATTGTTCTACAATTTGAACATTGTACTAGGAAAGATGTCAAGCTTAAAAATCTTGTTCTAAATTGGGAGAAGGGCCATTTTGTGGTATGTGAGGGCATTGTACTAGGTCATCGGGTATCCAAAGTGGGCTTAGAGGTTGATAGCAAAAATTTCACTTATAGAAAATCTGTTCCTTCTGGCGAATGTGAAGGGAGTGAGGAGTTTTCTAAGTGAGGGTTTTGGCAAACGATTTATTTAGCCTAGAGCACATTGCTTGGAGAAAGATGCACCGTTTATGTTTGACGATGCTTGCCTTAAGGCTTTTATTGATATAAAAAAAAAAAAAAACTCATTTCGGCACCTATCATGAGTGCACCGGATTGGAATCTTCCGTTTCAGATTATGTGCAACGCTAGTGATTTTGATATTGGTTCAGTTTTGGGACATCATCATGAGTAGATATTTTGGGTTATTTACTATGCGAGCCTACACGCACGAAGCCCAAGATAACTATGCACCACAAAAGAAATGCTTGCAGCTTGTGTTCTCTGCGGATAAATTCTAGCCCTATTATCGGGTTCTAAAGTCATTGTTCACACGAATCATGTAGTTCTTTGGTACTTAATGCAAAAGAAGGATGCTAATCGCTGACTTATTATGTGGGTATTACTGCTTCAAGAGTTTGATTTGGAGATCCAAGATAAACGGTGAGTGGAAAATTTTGTAGTTGATCATCTTTCCCGTTTGGAAAGAGGTAATGACATTGAAGAATCTATAGATTGATGAGTATTTCCCTGATGAACAATGTTGATGGTTGAGGCCTCATTGCCATGGTATGCCGACATAGTTAACTATCTTGCTTGTAATGTTCTACCACTATAATTGAATTCAAGGAAAAAGAAGTTTCTCCATGATGTGAAGTGCTACCAATGGGATAACCCTTTGTTGTTTTGTAGATGTCCTGATCAAGTTAAACGAAGATGCATCCCGGAGGTTGAGTATGATGGTATTCTTTCACATTGTCATTTATCATTGTATGGAGGTCATATGGGACCCTTGAGAACATCTGAAAAGATTTTAGATTCTAGATTTTATTAGCCTACACTTTTCCAAGACTGTTTTGAATATATTAAGAAGTGTGACTGTTGCCAACAAGTTGGGAATATATAAAAAAAGAGATGAAATGCCATTGCATAGCATGCTAGAAGTTGAAATATTCGATGCTTGGGGCATAGACTTCATGGGGCCATTTCCACCTTCAAAGGGTAATTTGTATGTACTTGTGGCCGTGGATTATATTTCTAAATGGGTAGAAGCCATAGCAATGCCCAAAAATGATGCAAAGACAGTGGTTAAGTTTTTGCAAAAGAACATTCTTACTCGTTTCAGAGCACCAAGGGCTATTGTGAGTGATGAGGGCACCCATTTCTGTAACAAGGTGTTCGCCACGCTCATGGCCAAGTATGGGGTCCATCATAAAAAGGCTTTGGAGTATCACCCCCAATCGAATGGTCAAGCAGAGATTACAAACCGAGAAATCAAAAGAGTTTTAGAGAAAACAGTTAGCATAAATAGAAAAGATTGGGCTTTGAGATTAGAGGATGCACTTTAGGTGTATCAGACTGCATTTAAGACACCCATTGGAATGTCTTATCGGGCTTGTTTTCGCAAGCCGTCACTTACTAAAGGGAAGTCGAGCACGAGCACTAGCAATTAAGAAGCTAAACTTTTATTTCCAATCTATGGGAGAAAAGAGGCTTCTCCAACTCAATGAGCTAGAGGAAATTAGAAATGAGTCCTATGATAATGCGGGAATCTACAAGTACAAAATGAAGAAGTGGCATGAACAGTGTATCGTGCCAAAAACATTTAAAGAAGGTGATAGAGTTTTTCTTTTCAACTCAAGACTCGGGATATTTAGAGAAAATTGAAATCCTGATGGACAAGGTCGTATATTGTTATCTCAGTCACTCCATTTGGCACAATTAGGTTGAAATCAGATAGTGAAGTTGAGTTCAAGGTGAATGGTCATTGATTGAAGTACTACCATGGAGAAGAACTTCCTAAAGCTGATATGATGTGGTTCAATGAGTATGCCGATACATGGATTATCACACGGGATGTCACACTATTAACATACAACTTAGTCGAGCTAGAGACATTAAACTTAGCGCTTCTTGGGAGTCAACCCAAGCTTTGTGATCATCCCTTTTTTTTTTTTTTCCTTTTGTTTTTGTTTTGGGATCCTAGGTGTGTTTTATGTATTTGTTTAGTGTGTTTCATTTTCAGGTTTTTGATACTACCATTTTGGTGCACTCAAAGAACTTGGTGCACTCAAAGAAAGAAATTGAGATACTACCATTTTGATCAAGGTTTTTGAGCATAATGAAGAAAATTGTGCCAAGAGAGTAACATGTTCGAGGATTGATGATTTTTGGCTGAAGAAATCATGCGGGATATATTGTAGGATGTTTATAAGAGTCTTGGCTGGCATCAATTTTCAAAGTCAAAGAAACAAGAGTAGAAAATCAAAATATTTTGTCCATAGTCGCCACCATAGTTGCAACCATGATCATGACTTTGAACCCTGTCAACAACTTGCCTTCAGCATAGTCGCGACCACATCAATTCATAGTCACGACTATGAAACCTTTAGAGTTTACTGACCTTTCATGCTTTAGCATAGTTGCAACCACAACAATTCATAGTCGCGATTATGAAGAAATTCCTACATGACCATTAGCTTTATGTAGTCATTCCTACATGATGATTTATGACCGAAACCCTTTAAATCTACTTTCTCCCATTTTGCCAATCTATCTCCCCCACTTCTTTCCAGTCTGACTTTCGCCACCCCACCAATCTCCTTGTAGTTTCAGAATGAGTTTGTTTATCCACTCCAAACCCTACTTCCATCATCCAGTCACGCTGTGTCCATTGCCACACTGAGAGAATTTGGAAGTACAAAAAAGGTAACCCACTATTAATTTCATTTGGCTGAGTTGGTAGGATTGCCTGGTTTTTGCCGACTTTGTAAAGTGGGATTCAGTCATTTCTGGATTGTCGGTGCTGGCTATTCCATAATAACAAACAGAAAATTTTGCTGGTTTGAGCTGTCGGCAACAAGCTAGAGAGAGAGATGACTCAAATCTGACCAAAATTTTAACCTAAAAGGCCGAAGAGTGTTCCAAACATTAGAATCGACATTTTATTGTCGGTGAGGGGTTTTGGTGCTGCATAAATTTAACTACATGTTTATGAACCCAAGACTACATTAGTCTGCTTATGTGACCACCCATCACCTGTGGTCGACCCGATTGTAAGGGAATTCATGCAAAAAAAAAAAAAAAAAAAAGAACCTTCTTGATGGAATTGGATCCATAGTATTTGTGAGGGGAGTTTGGGTACCTTTTGATAGCGTGACTATCAATAGAGTGCTTGGTTTGGCGGATGGGGAAAGTACTGAGTATAGAGAGTTGTTCCGTCAACTAGACTATACCAAAATTTTGAGGAAATTAACGGTTCAAAAATCAAATACAAAAGGGATGGACAATTATTTGTTATTCCAAGGGAAGCTCTACTGAAGTGGCTACAAGTATGGTTTTACTTCATGAACTCAAGATTACTCCCCTTCAAACATGTCTCCACACTTTATCAGTATAAAGCAGTGTTGTTGTATGCCATCATGAACTATTTCAAGTTCAATGTTGGAAGTATAATTGAACAGTCCATTTTGGAGGTGGACTTAGGGAGATCTCTCACACACCCTTCATTGATCACTAGTTTATTTAGAGAAGCGGGTGTAGTTATTAAAGAGGATGAGGAGGAGTGTCCTACTATGGTCCCTATCTCCTTTCCCTGACTAAGAAGACCTAGAGTCTTTATACCCACTAATGGACCTCAAGAGTTTACCCTGAGCATATGTAATTCGAGTGACGATGAGGAGGGTGATGATGAGGAGAGTGATGATGATAATAGTGAGAGCATATCAGAGGCCACCTAGAGGGAGCTTAACAGCTCCCTGGAGAGATCCCATTTACGAGGCAAATACTACCAGAAGAATTCAACTAGCATAGTGGCGTACAAAGGCCTCGCACATAAGAACGCAAGAATTATGAGAAGGTTAGATGCTATAACCTATAGGTAAGAGATGTAGCTTAGGAAGCAAGAGCTTCACAATCAATATTGCAATCAGCTTATGGCTCATTACCATGCGTCGAGCTCTTCACAATCAGGTCTACAACCACCTCCACCTCCACTACTCAGTTTCAAGATGTGGCTACCAACATCACCACTGTAGGATCCATCTTCGTGACCAAGCTTTCGAAAGTGCATTTATCTACCGATGATGTCGAGGAGTTTTCTCGTTCCTTTATTTTATTTTAGCACCGAGACATTGCTTGCTTTAAGCTCGGGGCGTGCTCACCATTTTTTCGATTCTCTTATTTCTTCTTCTTTATCTTTTTCTCTACTTTATTTTTGTGGAACTCTTCCTTTGTTTTGAGTGTGTTTTGGTGTGTTTGTTTTAGTTATATAATCATATTGTGTTTAATACTTATTGCTTCTTTATACTAATGTCTTATATTCATGCTTTGTGGTTTGATATTGTGAATGGATATTGTTCATGAATCATTTTTTAAATAAGTATTGAAATGCTATGTAGTATATTTTGACATGATCCTTAAGGTGGATTTCAACATTTTAAAAAAAAAAATTCTTATTAAAAATTTGAAAATCCTAAAATATTTGAAAAGTTTTGTTTTAGTTTTGCTGCTGTCGTTGAAACAAAAGTGATGCCTCTACGAGTGCTAAATGATCATACCTTCTATCGCATGAAGAACATGGGAGATAGATGAGCTTAAAGCATAATGATTTGACCATATAGTTGTAGACTTAGCCAAATGTTCTTATTATCTTAAGCACAAGTCATTGTACCCCTTTTGGTCAAATTTGCTTGGTTTAGAGAAGAATTAGGTGATCATCACCTATTTTGATATCTTAAGACTCTAGAACTTGTTCAATTATCATTTGAGGCGAAATCCTAGGCAACACAACAATTAGGAAATGATATAAGCGATCCTTGGATCGGTTTAGCCTTTCTAGCTAACCTTTTGTGCTATATCCATAGTCACCCAATTTGAACTTTATTAGCCATTTTCCTTCTAGAAAAATCTAAGAATGAACACCTTGAAATCCCGTCAATATCCTTCGCTAAAGAGCCTTGCTTACCCTAACATGTTGCTTTCAATGCTATGACCGTGGAAGACATGTGGTATGAATTGGGAGTTTCAAGAAGTATTGTGATAGAAATGTAAACAAAAGGAGGTTTTGGGGTAGAAAAAGAAATAAAATAAGCAAAAGAAAGAATAAAATCAAGGAGGAGTATGCTTGACCTTTGACCCTTCCTACCCGAGTAAATAAGTTCTTGTGGTTGTTCTTCACCTAGAACCCTAAGGCCAACTGGTTCGGGGAGTTGCTAACCTAAAGCTCTATGGTAGGTAGAAAGCTTAAGAGGGCTGAACATTACACTCCTTACTTCATACCTTTATGGTTATACAAATTAATAAAGTTTTCGTCAGTCTTGTGAAGATGGTGAAAATCAAACAAGTCGTGAATTGAGATAATTCATAAAGATATATAAGTTTAGGGAGCTTGAGACTCCAATGATGAAAAGTCTTTATGTTTAAGGATGCAAAGGGACAAGTAAAGAGGAAATGTGTATGTTGTGGGTAAACCTAAGCTTAAATGACCTATTCAGCTACCCTTTACATAATTCATACATTACAAGCTATTAAAGACCTAATAGGTCTATGAAGTCTACATTGTCGCGACATCATCATACATAGAGGAAAAAATTGCTGTCGTAGCCAAGGGACGACTTGTCCCACCAAAAGTTGATTATGTCGCGACAAGAAATCTCCCATGTCGCGACATCATTGAAATTCTCAATAAGTAAGCAATTTTGCCCCACTTTAATGACAAAGATATAATTCGACTTTAATAGTCGCGACATGCGAATTTAATAAAACAATAAGTGTAATTACAAAAAACTTGATTGAATTGCAATCGTTGAGAACTTTTTCCCACTTCCGCTCCACTTCCCGTAGTAAAACCGTCATCTCTCCCTCCTTTCCGATTCAATTCCTAAAACTCTAGCTCGTGACTCTCCAGAAACTTTCCTTCCGTTTAAATGGTCGAAACCTCAAACCTCGTACCTAACCTCGGGAGAGACTGGGCGGAGGAATATGTGCAACCGTAAGAAGAAATCCGACAGAAGAACCGGCGGAAGAGATGCCCAAAGCACCAGAGGTAACGCTAGCTTCTAAAGAAAGAGCATAAGGAAAAAGAAGAGTAAGTGAGAAGAAGTAGAAGATTTTGTATCGAGGAAGCGACCTAACCGAAGAAGCACTATGCCAACAAGAGGTTCGTATCAGAAAGAAGATTCAGAAACCCTACTACTCCTTTCTTCACGGTATGATTGAACAAAGAGGTCAGCTTTCTCGCGCGACATCAAAAGTCGTGCTACACAAGATGTGAAAGAATTTTACTCCAACTGCAGGCGTGGAAAGATAATACTGTTCGTTAGAGGAGTGTGGGTACCATATGGAGCCAAAGCCATTAACGACATATGGAAATTCCGGGAGAGGCACAAGCATGGGTCCAAGTTCGTGCTCTCGAAAACCCAAATTTTGAGAAGATTGTTGCCAAAAGGCTCACTCGACCTTTAAAAGCACAACTCGGGACAAGTGCGAAGGAGTAACAAAAACTCCCGAATGTGGAAGCCTTAACAAGAGGCTAAGGTATGGTTCTCACTCGTCTCTCGCTTTCGTCCTAACCAAGCATTTGTGAGTGCTGAGAGAGCGTGGCCAATTATGTTGTATGCTATTTTAAAAGGGTACAAGCTCAATGTAGGAGTAATAATTGAAAATTCTATAATGAGGTACCATGAAGGAAACAAGAGAGGGCTGGCTACCTCACCAACAATAACTGCTTATGTTTGGGTGCTCCTGGAGCGGCGGAGTCTCGGGAAGTTAAGAAGAGGTCCCTATGACATCACCACTCCTACTGACAGGAGTGAGCAAGGAACCTAGAAACCAAAAGAAAAAGGGGGTGTTGATTAAAACCAGAGAAGAAGCTCCAACTGCAAGACAAGAAGAGGAGACTTTGGGGGTTGTTGGCCAAGAAGCAAGAGAACTGCAAATCCTCCGAAAATAATACTTCTACATTTGCGCATCGATGAAGGGCAGGATGAAAGAAGCCCCTTTTAGATTTCTCCATCCTTCAGCTAGTTCTCCTCCTATGCAAAAAACGTATATCTTCCGTAGAGCAGGAGAAAGCTCAAGGGGAGTAACAAGAGAACAATTCAATAATCTGAGGTTCTCAATGCCATCCGTATAGCATGGAAGACAGGAAAAGAGTGGAATGTGCAACAAGAATTGTGAGGGAGTTTATGAAAAAGAGTTAAAAAGAAGAGATCAAAGAATGGAAGAAGAACTCAAAAGAAGAGAAGAATCAGATGAAAGAGGTTCTTCAAGAAGAAAGAGAGGGACTTCAAGAAAGAAATTAAGGAAAGAGATTCTTACTTCATGTAAACTCAAGCCGAGTCATGAATCTTTTATAACAATCGCTTGAGCGTGATTCTCACTCCCAACCATCATGAAGAAAAGAGAGGCGCACAGAAGCCAAATTGGAGAACAAATAAAGGATTCAAATTCTTTATACAAGTCTCTACAAAAAGATTTTCGAGAATAAGCTGGATGATGTAGAGCGTAAGAAGCAAAAGGATGCTGAATCCTACAGGCAGAGAGAATGGCTAGAAAATTTGGATTTGATTAACAACAATCTTTCCAAATTTTTGGAAGTAATGACCGAAATGGAAAACACAATGAATGGCTTGGGGAAGAGACAAGATGAGCTTAAACAAGAAGGTTGATCTTCTTCCAATGAGATCTTCATCAAGATCAAGCCGAGAAGGAAACTAAGAAGAGAAAGGAAAGAAGAGAAATGAAATTCCTCCATTCCTGTACTTCATTTGAATACCCTGCACTCCTGATCCCTAATATCTTTGCTGCCTCTTCCAAAAGAAAGAGATATTTCTTCCCAAACCGACCTCCTTACCTTCCAGCGCTTATACTTGTATCCAACATTCGTGAATTGAATCAAAATAAATGATAAATTTGAAATGAATTGTCAGGTTATTTTGGTTTGTTAAATTTTGTGTCGCTTTCAGGTCGTATAGTTTGGGGAAAATAAAAGTAGGAATTGGGGCTTCTTCAAGAATAAAACCCATTGAGATGTAATGAGATGAATCTGAATTCAAGCAAGAGATTAGAATAAGCCGAATGTAGAATAAGTAAATGCAAATGAATATACATTGAAACACAAAGTGCAAAAGTGACTTAAGTCTAACCGATAAGTCCGCATTGTAGGAAGCGTAATACAATAGAAGGAACAAAAACATATTTTCAGTTTCAGGGTACAAACAATAAGTCAAGGAACTCGTTGAATATCAAGTAATTTAACTATCATCAACAAAATGAGTCAATACAATCCTTATGGTTAGTCATAACTATTTAATCCAAATTCTAGAATTTGTTAGATTATCAACGAGGCGAAATCCTAGGTGATACAAATGACAAGAGATGATACAGCTATTCTTAGGATAGTTTGAGCCATTCTTAGCTATCCTTATTCATATGTCGATGCATATACCTTAGTTCCGTAAATTTGAGCTAAACAAGCCTATTCTTTTTCAAAAAAATAAGCCAATGGAAACCCCAAACCATCCAGAAAAATCAATCCTTCAAGAAAGAACATATGATTACCTGTGAATTCCAGAGGAAGAAAGAAATGAAGTTTGGGAGTATTTGTTTTGATGAACTCAAAAGGAATGAAAAGAAAAGCAAAGAGCAGAAATGCAATAAAAGTCATAGTGATAAGCCTTATCTCAGGGCCTAACTCTATCAACAATTAAGTTCTAGGTGTTTCAACACCTAGCACCCTAATTCCATCCGGTATGGAGCTACTAACCCAAAGCCCGCTAAGAGTGTTGTAAAGCCTAAAAAGGTAAACATTGCACTATCCTAATGGCGATAAACAGCTGAAATTTCCCGCCTGAGCTGCAATGAAATAGGCATACAATCAATCAAGCAATCAAAGAAGATGTTCCAAAACATGAATAGGAGTTATTAAAGAAACTACAAGAAAGAAAGGGCAGAAGAGGAGAGAAAAGGTTCAGGGTAATCTTAACCTAAAAATTCCTTCCATCTTACCCATTACCCAAGCCTAACAATATAAGCCCAAAAGACCTCGATTAACTCAAGGCCGAAATCACCTACATTAGTGGAGATCAATATGAAAACAAACCTATGGAATTTGAGATATGGAAACAATCAAACTCGTAAATATCTTTAGGGAGTTAAGTGACTCATTATGAAGACGAAAGGAAAATAATCTATTATTCAACAGATCTAATGATTACGTGGTTTGTAAACACCCCCAACAAATAGTTTTGTATACTATAAAGATTAAAACTAACCTTGAACTGACTTAGGTTAGATGTACAAACAATGCATTCTTGTCTTTCAACTAAATTGACTGCCATCGTAAAGACAGTATCGTAAAATGTCCTTTTTTTTGCTTCGAGGACAAACAATTCTTTTCTTTCCTTTGCTCGAGGACAAGCAAAACTTTGCGTTCGGGGGGGAGTTCGATGAGAGCTTAAAAGTCATCTATTTTAATCCATTTTCTGCTTGATTTTCATCCGAAAAGGAATAATTAATAGGACGACTTATGAAGAAACTCACCAATGTGTTATTAGCAGGGGAGTGTGAAGGGAGCAATAAGCCATGAGAAAAAATGCAAATTCCAGGAGTAAAAATAAATGGCAGGGCGAAATGAAAGTACCGGGTAACTAATGTTGCGCTTTGGGCTTGCATTGTCCAGCTATGCAGGTCGACATCAAAGAAAAACTCAAGGAAATCATGCAGTCGCGGCTGCATTACAATGTAGTAAATCAAGACTAATCCGTAGACTTAAGAAATGATGTCGCGACAACACCGTGATGTCGCGACGAAGATCGATGTCGCGACAAGGGATGGAGGTTGTGACAAGAGAAGAACCTTGATGCTATGACAGGTTTGAAAAGATGAAACTGATGTGATTTAAACCGTAGCCGCTGATGTAGGACCGACGCCGCGACACCAAAAAGCAAACGCTTTAACCCGCAAGATGATCCGATGTCGCGACAAGAGATCGAGGTCGCGACATGAGACTTGATCAGTTGAAAGCTGAAATTCCATAAAGTGATGTCGCGGGATACAGGATTGATGTCACATCGTAAAACCATCACCAAGGTCGCGAGATTCCAAGTCGATGTCAGCGACAAGAGATCGGCTGTCGCACATAAGAAGATACCGGGCTCACGCTATGCCTTAAAGTCATGTCGCGACAAGAGATCGATGTCGACATAAGAAGACACAGTTCAAGGTTGCGACTCAAGCCGATGTCGCGACAAAGAGATCGATATGTCGCGACACTAGAACGACCAAATCAAAGCCGCAGTAGCCATAAAGCCGACATGTCGCTATTGGTTGATCGATGCTGTCGCACATCGAAATCATCGCTGAAGGACCGTGAAGACATGAGCCGATGTCACGACAAGAGATCATGTCGCCACTATCAGAACGAATCTAAAACCCCGCGGGTTTACAGAGTACGCCGCTGACAAAAAGATCGATGTCGACATCGTAAACCATCATCTAAAGGTCGCAGAGAATAAGGCCGGCGTCACGACATTGACTCTTTGTCGCGACATAAGGTGCTTGCAAGAAAACAGGAATATTATGATCGCATCGATAATTGTCGAACAAGTGCTAAACTAACCGATGTCGATAGCGGCTTTGAGGTTGCGAATTCGAACAAGCACGCCACCCATCGGGAAATCCACAAAAGATCGGTGATCGAATTAGTATTCCAACTTTTAACCCTATAAATACGGCCGCTACCAATAGAAAAGCGTACTGCGACTCGGAAGAGAGATCGATACGGTTGGCCCGTATTTTTTTTTCTTTCTTTTCTTTCTTTCTTACTTTGTTTC
This sequence comes from Tetrastigma voinierianum, assembly GCA_016808115.1. Lineage (NCBI taxonomy): Eukaryota > Viridiplantae > Streptophyta > Magnoliopsida > Vitales > Vitaceae > Tetrastigma > Tetrastigma voinierianum. The sequence goes on along the minus strand of JAEQBH010009320.1, from coordinate 51,558 downwards.
GTTTTTTCTCCAATTTATTTTAGATTAGATTAGTGTGTATTTCGCTCTAATTGATTCAACGTTAGCCGTGAAAGGATCGAAATGAGTGCAGATGTTTATTTTTAAAAATTTACCTGCCCGTCGTTTTTGAATTCCGCATAAATTTCAGGATTTCGAACACCCAGCCTGCTTTACAGCCGGGTTTTCTTGATCAAGAAGTCATCAGATGGTATAATCGCACTTAGAAACCCAAATTTTCATCGAATTGACGTTATCATTAAAATAATCTTTCCGCAAAGATTTCCATTCATAATAGCTGAACTCTGTATGTTAACCGACTACAGGTTTTATGTATTCTTGAATCGATCCCACTTCAGTCTCGGTACCCATAACGAGGTTGTTTCAAATTTCGATTTCCAGGAGGCCCCCGTGTGACACGTAGAAGGCATTCCCGAGTAAGAAACAATTTCGAAGGTATTTGAACCTCGATATTGCCGATCTAATGCGCTCAGAGTATTTAAATCAATACATCCTCTTCTTCTCAGAATCGAGAAACAGCTGAGCGAGTTATAAATCTAAGACAGAGAGTTCACCTCAATTCGAATAGTGAATTCGATCCCGTGTTGCGAAGTGATCTAATCAAGGAAAGAGTAAGCTATTCTAATTTTGAGGGCGAGGAACTTCTATAGTGCAACCTCGCAATGACTCACTCTCAAGGAGCTCGTGCCCATACCCATGTCAGGTATGAAGTATCGAGAAAATACCTTAACAAGGCAACTAGTTTTAAAGTAGTTATTTCACCCCCGTGTTCGAGAAGTATGTGAGATGATGAACCGTGTGGTACTGGAGAGATCCAAATACACTTTATTAACTTCTGACTAGTTTTAAAGATCCGTAGTTCGTAAAAACCAAAGATACAAAGATGCAATTATGTGAACGATTCTTCAATATAGCCGATTATTCAATGTGTTCTTTAGAGATAATCAAGTAAATCTAAATTTGTTATTTTGATATTTCAATATTCAATCTATTTATTGCTCATTCATTTTTCTTTACATTATTCATTCCAAGCTTGGAAGCAAATCTCATTATCAGACATCGCCCAAATAAGCATGGAGCTTAAGTAGTCGATAGCTTGATTGAAAAAATTCTTTAGATCTCTCGTGGATCGAGACTGATTTAAATCCATTTTAGATACTTGTTTAATTTTGCACTTGCAAAGATAATCGGATCAAACCACACTAAAATGGTTTAATCTTAAAAAAATATCTTTTAATCAAGCAATACTTGGCGAAACTCACACTTCAAATTTAATGGTTTATTTATCGAGGATTAGACAATAGTCCTTTGGGTAATAAGTCTCAAATTTGAATAGGTGTTTTGATCCATGACAATTTATCATGTGGGTCTTAACTAGTCTTACGGTATCACGCTGTGGATTGGGATAAGGCCCCAGTGATAACGTCATAAATTCGTACATCAAATGATCCAAATAACAAGCTGTCACGCCGTCATTTAGACAGATAATAATCTTTAGTAATCATGGTTATACACTCTTGCGGTACATTCCGATCCAAACAACAAAGATGTAGCTGTAAACTTCGAGACATTTTGCAGTGGTACTAACTTTAAGGCAGTAGTCGCTATTCTAGTAGTTTTTTTCTCTCTTAGCTTAGCTACATTTAGGTTAGATTTCTTTAGATTTAAGGATTTTGTGAAGAATCAACGTTTGTAATGAAGATTTCGAAGTAAGACCCATAGAAGCACTTCAACTCAGAGCTAGAGATTGAAGACTTTTGCTATATTCTCATTGTTTTGTATCTCAATCTCTACTCCTCTTTCAATTTCTACAGTTTTATGTTTGTAATCAACATGAATTTGCTAATATTAATGGATGAAATGATTGGCTAGACACTCTATAAGTGCTGGTTATTAGATTCGTGCTCGACGATCTAATTTCTAGTTCGTTGTGTGATTTTATGCTTAGATTGATATGTCTCGTGTTAATGCCAGAAGATTATGATTTTGCTAGTTGGATGAATGCTGAGAATTGGGTTTTAGATCACTTTTACTAGGTTTTGGTGACAACATTTGCCTAAAATCGGATTTGATTCTCTTAAGGTGTGAGTCAATTAATTTGAATTAAATTAACTTGGGTTAATGGAGTTTGGGAATTAAAATGTTCAAGACTTAATGGATTCCATCAGAGGACAATTCTCAAATGGTATTAAGCGAGGATTTCGAGAACATAAATGTGACCAATCCGAGCTTAGTTCGAGTAGTTTTATTGCAAGAACGTAACTATGACCAATAGAACTCCCTAGGAAAAGTATTGCCCTATCGACCTAGAAGAACGTAACTGTGAATAGGTGGATAGTGGGATCCTTATACCTTGTCCTAAGACCAATTCAAGTCCTAACTCATTCAGCCCGTGCCTTATCTAGATAAATCACTAAGCATCATTAAAGAACCAACCCTTGTTCTTCTCTAAGTCTTTCTCTCCTTGTTTTATCTGCTAATTGCTCCAATGTGTCACAAACTCAATCTTGTTTTTGTTTTGAATATCTCTAAAATCGACCTCATTATATCATCGACGCTGGTATAGTGAACTAATCTACTACGGCACTCAATCCCCCATAAAAACCAATACAACTTCGTGGGACCAATTTCCTCGGTTTATAAAAGAAACTACTTTTATGACTTGGCGAGAATCTATGCACTATTAAAAGCTTAAAGCTGATTATATTCCACTTTCTTTATACATCTGGTCAATGCCAAAAATCTTGTAGTGTGTAGTCAACCCACGAACAATATGTATAGAAACATTGGATCAATACTTCGCTTTTGTGGTCGCGCTATGTTTTGATTCAAACTTTACTCTTTCTTGATGGAACATAATTACCTTGAAAGACATTGATGAAAATAAACAATGAATGGCAAAGAAGTGCAAAATTGTAAAGCTTTAAGATGAAAGAGAACTCTAAAGGTGCAACACAAGTGATAACAAAAATTCTTCATCTTTTATTCCCTTTTATATTGTACTACTATGCTTCATCAAGGCTCTTGATAGCGTACATTAGGCAAGATGTCCGTTGCTCTGCCTTTGATATCAGAAATGCATCTCGACTTTCAGATATGTATGTTACTAATATGAAGGTGACTACTTCTCCTTCCAAACTCATTGAAACTTGGGGCTAAGAGGCATTCTGATTGTAATGTTATGAAAGAAATTATCTATAATGATTATGTGATAGACAATTAGGAAAAAATTAGTATGTCAAACATGCTAGGACCATATTTTAATTCTTTTGCTCGGCAGCACTGGGTACGCATTTAGATCAACTTGTAACATGTAAATGTTTTGTCAGGATTTGACTTCATGGTTCTTTCTTAGTCCATTTGATTTTCATATTTCATCATTCTTTTTTATTAGGCTGTAATGTCCTACTTTTTTTAATTGTTTGTGACTCAGGAGAAAACTAACAGATAGTAGTTGCTTCAATAGTTGCGTATTATGATGCAACACTTATCCGGTCTCAACCTTTTAGAGTAAGAGTCTAACAATAGTTATCAGCAGAGAGGGAATTGATATGTGTGTATTTTTGTACTTATTTATTAATTTCTATCCACCTATCTTTTCTCATGTTTTGAATGTGTTTTTAAGGCTTCTAATGTTCATTTATATTATCTTTTGGTCTTAGCACACTCGGGAGCAAATGAGCAAAACCAACCAAAAGTGATTAAGATGTCACACAAACATGCAGTAGCTCTTTCGATTTTTCAGCCTATAGACACCTCAAATGGCTCTAATTCGTCCTGGTGAATTTGTACTTCAATCTTTCCACCAGTCCAAGATTTTTTCCACCTGGGAGTCTCGCATGAGAAAGCATAAAGATTAGAAGTCGAAGAAAGAATCAGGAAAGTTGCAGAAGGAACCAGAAAGGGTGGGCCGTGATGCCCATCCAGGGCGTCGTGGCACCCAATATGCTACCACAACTAGAGACCATGGTGCCTTGGTGCCCACTATTAGCGCCTAGGCACCTCGAGCAGAGTTAATTCAACATTTTTGGCTTGATTACCCTTAATGAGGTCTAACTGATGCAAGATTTGGTATTTAAGCCTCCATTAGGGTTTTGGATAAGGTGTGGAAGGTTTGGAGATGAATTGGGATGATTCTTGAATCCTCTCTAATGAGAGATCCGAGGAAGACGACGACAACTCTTCATCAAAATCCAGATTTTCTTATTATCTTCTCTATGTTTTCCTTTATGTTTTTGTTTTCTATCTTTTTTTGGATGTTCTAAGTTATTTTTCTTAGGTTACCGATGTGAAGCAACCATGAATAATTGATGAGATTCTAGTTGTAATCCTTTGATACTTGATTTTATTGTTTAATGCATTTCATTATACTCTAATGCTTATAGATAATAAGTCATTCCACTTGTTCCTCGACATCCACCCGCAATCGAGAGATGATGTAGCTGATGAGACCTTTTGTCTGAATGCCGTAGGATTGCTTTAGAATAAGAGATATTCCTGAAGCTTACGAGAATCAAAGATCACTTGTTCTTGAGAAAGATCTAGGGTTGATGCTTGAGAAAGATCACCTATTCTATTAGGATGGATTGTTGATGCTTGAGAAAGATCAACAATCACTTTTTGTAATATGCTGTTAACACATGATATTGAAATTGTTTGATTAAACCAAGTCCCATATTTTATGATTGATTTAGGTGAACTCATAACCCTAGGTTTTTCTTTATCAATTCTTGTGTTTTCTTAATATCTAGGGTTTTATTTTCTTTGAATGTTTAGTTCTTATAAATTCAATCATCATTCTAAATATCATCCTCCAAACAATATTAGAGTTAGATTAGGTTAGTAATTAATAGGCATGATCCTTGTGGTTCAACATTCGACTTACATTATATTACTTGTTAAATGATGTGTGCACTTGCGCCTAGGAAATCTCACAACAAGATTTTTACATCTTTCTCAGGGACTATGTAAATTCTATTAATATTAATCAAAATAACTTGGTATTGTTTTGGATATAGTTTAGTTTTCTTTCAGTCAATATTTTTTTTTTATTTCTTTCATTCTCTTCGTATTTTTTTTTTCTAATTACTTTGACTATTTTTTCATGCTTTTTTTTTTTAGGAGCTGAATTAGTTTATGTGAAGGAGATTGAGTCGAAAGATATTCCCATACGATCCTAAGATAGAGAGCACACTTTGGAGAGTTAGAAGAGGTAGAGTAACCATTGAGAATCGCTAAGGAGGCATTTAGTGGATTAAATCGTAATACGTGGGTGAGGCCACTCAGCATGGAGAGACAACCCCAAGTATTAAATCGCACAAGTTAATCAACCTCCTCAAAAAGCTAATCAACAACATCAAGCTCTGAGAGACTATCTGGGCCCCACTATTCAGCCTGCTGATTAGAGCCCCACTCAACCCAAGCCAACCATTTTAAGCTCAAGGCGATCATGCTCAAACTAGTCATTCTATTCCGGGGATTGAGGATTTCTGCGCAGGATGATGAGTCTTAAACCCATCTATTTTTAATCCATTTTGGCTGCTTATTTTTAGTATATATTTAGATTTATTTTATCGCCAAATTATGGATTATTCACTAACTATAGGTTTTATGTTTTAATCCAAAAGGAGAAAATTTCAACAAGAAAGAAGAGAAAAGAGCACCAGCCAGCCTATGTCGCGATTGCAGTTCTCGTGTGTCATGACAAACGTCCAAACAGATGCTAAGGAAATCATTACCACAATATTTCATGTCAGAACACAAAGGATTGAATATAAGAAGCAGGTTATGACAAAGACAATGTGTCGCGATAGAAAATGGAAGAATGTAACAAGTCAGCTGAAACAAAGAAAGTTAATGTTGCGACAAGAATTGTCAGCTGGATGTCAACACCATGAAGAATCTGTCGCAACATAGAAGCTTTTGTTGCGACAAAGGAAACAGGAAGAAAGCAGAAATTCTGTTGCGACAAGAAATTAAAAAGCATTACAGAAGAATACTGCGACAGATCAGTTTATGTTACGACATAATGAAAAATATAAAATCTATGTTGCGACATAATCATCTTCTGTCGCGACACTGATTATTGCAACATGAAAAAGCTAGTTGAGACAGAAGAAGAGCTTTAGAGAAAGACCTCTGTCACGACAGCAATGACTGCCATGACACCAGCGTTGGGGTCTGCCGCGGCATGTGAAGCTTACTTAGTGAATCGCACCTGGTTGGTAACAAAAGATTCAATGTTACATACTTCAAGCTAAAGAGAGGTTTCATGTCGCAACAGGATTTCAAGGTCGTGGACAATGCAAATAAGTCACAGGATAAACAAGGTCGCAACAATGATTCCCACATAAGGAAGAGAGGTCTTGTCGCGACATGACAAATTGGGTCGCGACAGAAAACATCTACAACACTAAGAGACTATGTCGCAACATCGAAATGAAGTTGTAATAAGAAATCAAGTTAAGTAGCAACAAGACTCTATCGCGACAGAATTTCCTGGTCGCAACAGAAATGCTGACAATACAAAAACATTATTGCAACAAGAACCAACATAAATGCTATCATGACATAAAAACTGGGTCGCGACATCAATTTGAAAAAACTGCATAGAAATAATGTCGCGACACAATTGTTAATGTTGCAACATAACTATTCCAGCAATCACTCAAGATCTGTCGCGACAGAGAAAACTCTATCGCTATAGAATGGATATGCTAAAGAAAAGATTTATGTCGCAATCAAGGAAACTTTGTCGCTACTGAATCCAAGAAGGATGCACAGGGAATAGGTCACGACCGACTACTACATGCTGCAACAGAGACTTGCGATAAAGAATTACAACTCTGTCGCAACAACACTTTCAAGTCGCGATAGAGAATGCAATATAGGCTAGAATTTTAGGGATCCACAAGGCAGCCTCGAATTTAGGGCCCAAACTTTTAGGGCTCTATAAATAGAAAAAATTTGAGAAAAGAGAGGTAGTCAATTTACGGAAAACCGTATATCCGGGGACTCGAGGACTTTTTGTATTATATTTTTCTTTATTTTCTTTTATGACAGGACGTAGCATAGAATTTTCTACTATGCATCGGACTGAAATGTTGAATTGTTCGCGTAAGTTTGTAGTTGAGCTCTATCATGGAAAATCAATTCCGACCACTGCTTGAAACTAATGAAATCTAGATAAAGCTGGAATTCATTTCTTTTAATTGATTACAAGCCATTGGAAATTTCCCCCGAACAATATTTCAATGTTCATCAGGATCGCCAGAAACACAACTTCAATGGAAAGATATGATGTTAGTTATGGTCTTCTTCGAACAATGAAAGAGATTTCTCGATTGAGAATTTTGAGTTTATTTGAATGGTGTTGTTCATGAAGTGAATTATTTCCAATATTAGTAACTTATACCCATTTAAGGACCGTGATCTGGCTTTGATTTCCAGGAGGCCCTCTGAGTGACACAGAGATGAAGATTCTTGAGAGTATGGATGCAGTTACTTTGGGGTATGCTAAACTAATATTGAAGAATTAATGAGCTCTGGAATATTACTTAAATAAATCATAAATTTACTCATGGTTTGAGAATTAATTTAGATCTAATCAAGGAAAGATAGAACTATTTAAGATCTCAGGGATGAGACATCATTCATTTTGTAGAAATCTGGCAATGACCCTATCTTGGGAAGTAAGAAATCTACAGTCATAAGAAATGTGTATGAAGTATTGGAAAAGAAAAATCCCCAAATCTTATAAAGAAATTTTGATTACCAATAATTGGTTAGATACATGTTTCAGAAATGAACGTGACTTTGTAATCAGTTAAATGTATGGTTAAGGGCGAAATCCAAACTATACTACCTTACCTCTTGACAATTTCTGCATCCCAATTCATGAAAGAATAGAATTAGGATTATGCTGCAGAATTGATAATTTCAAAGTAAAGGAAATCCCACCGTCTACTTCCGTGAATAATCAAGTTTAGTCTCAATATATTAAGGGATTTTAAAATTTTCTTTTATTATAGATGTATAAATTTAGATAGTGGAATTCTTAGTTAGGTTACTGAAAATTTTGAGTAAAATGGGAGTTCAAATAGTGTGGAACTCGAGTAGTTCGGGGTAGTTGAACTTTAATTTCTTTATCTTTGTGGAACAATATCCCACTTATGTGTCTACTTTTATTACTTGTACGACTATGCACTAAGAAAGCATTAAGACTAAACTCAATCTTTAAGAAAGTCATTGAAAATCCATTTTTACTATGAGAACACATGTTCTACTTGGTCTAAACGAAGTTTCTCGTGCCTTTATTGAGGATTAGCATATAGTCCTTGGTAATAAGTAAATTCTCAGATCTATACAATTTCCGTCAATCAAGTTTTCGCGCCGTCATCAGATCGTAACTAATTTAAAATCAATATTCTGACAAAAGAGAGAAATACTGAATTGGACATTTTTCCTTGTTTTACAAAAAATTTCAGAAAAATAGCAAAAATAGTTTTAATAGCAATGGCTGAATAAGCTACTGATATTTTTTTTGGAGCCTAAATAGCTATATAATTTTGATATCACTTACTCCATTTGATCTCAGTGTGTTTCTACTTTCAAGAAGAATTTAAATGCATAGAAGACCAAAAGTAGATATGTTGCCTCTAGACAATGAAATTGAGAGAACCCTGTAGAATCTAAGAAGAATCACCAGTGCAGAATCAAGAAATATGGAAAATCAAAGAGAAAGATTACAAGCTATTCCGTACAAAGAAGTTAAGTAGATAAACGAGGTCTAATACTATGGAGGAATTTTGGAGGCCTATTATCCAAGAGGAGTACTCTGCAGTGAGACAACCTCCCATTAAAGCCAACAATTTTGAGCTGAAGCCAACATTGATTACTATGGTTCAGCAGCACCAGTTCACAGGTCACCCCTCTAAAGATCCCAATGAGCATCTGGGAAGCTTCATGAGACGGCTAACACGCTGAAGCCAAATCAGAGACCAGATGTAATCAATCTTTCAACTCTTCCCATTTTCACAAGAGACGTAAGAAAGAACATGGTTTGACCTACTGCCACCTGACTGAACACTTGGGAAGAATTAAGTGGGGCCTACATGGCGCATTTTTTCCCTCCAAATTCCTCTCACACGAGAGAAGACAGGAGAAATAATTATCTTCGTGGGGAAAGAGGAGTCTCTATAATGGATGGGAGAGATTCAAGAGATTGATGAAGAGATGCCCTATGCATGCTATGAATTATACCTCCAAGGGTATAATTGATGCATCTTGTTGTTGAGCTTTTAAAAGAAGAAGTGCAGAGGAGGTAAGGCAGGTGATTGAAGACCTTGTCAAATGTAACTACAACGCTCCATCTGAAGCTTCAAGGAGCAGCAGCGGGTTGAAGGGAAATGGTCTTATTGGGCTTGATAGAATGACAGCCATAGAAGCAAAGCTAGAAGTAGTATTGAACAAACTGGGAAGCAATGAAAGAAGAATGCACACTCATTACGTAGCCGGGAGGTGAGAAGAAAGAATCAGAAGAAGTGTTGAAGGGCTAGTTGATGAAGAGCCTTACCAAGTTGAGGAGACCAAGTATATGAATGAGCAAAGAAGTTATCGCTTCAAGCCTAACCTCAACTTGCCAACACATTATACACCAGCACTGAGGAACCATGAAAACTTTTTATATGGTGGAGGAGCACAGCAGGGCCCTAGACCTGGACAAAATTACCATCAAGCTTCTGCTTAGCCCAAGTTCTAAGAACAATAGCAGCAGAGGGACAGTAGAGGAGATTATCAAGGTCAGAGAATGACTCAATCCTTTGAAGATCAGATGCTTCAATTCATGTCAGAAAACAAAAGGATTTTGAATGTGCAATGAAAATATTTTCTAACTTTGAAAATTTCCAAGCAAACATAAATGTGTTTCAAACAAACAGCAATGCCTATTTGAAGAATCTAGAGATACATATAAGGCAACAAGCTCAAGCAGTGCAGAAAGAGCCTAAGGATTCATTTCCAAGTGACACCAGAAAGAATCCAAAGGACTGTCTGTAAGACCCGAGAAATTCCAATTTTTGGAAAAAGGGCAAAATCGTACTTCGACACAAAGTTGTTAATTTCTGGCTAAAAACTGCACTTATTCTCTGTGATCCTGATGATGAAACTGATTTCACCGTCGGAACTGCCTCACAAATCTGGCCTGAAGACGTAAAATTTCCGCGGGAACCGGTGATTACCTGAGCTCCAAGACGCTTTTCGAGGCATCGCTTGTCGTGCCGTGAACGATTTCTTCGATGCGACGAAGTCACATATAACACGCACTCATGTGACATATGACATGAGTAGATAAACGATGAAACGACTAATCGAGGTAGAGCCGAATATCAAAATCGAGAAAAGAGGGACATAATCTGGCGACATGGAATTTGATTTAAGTCACTAAAAGACAAGATAGTGAATAGTATTCATCTCCTCAAATTCAAAAAGAAGCAAAAATGTGAATGGAGAACCGTGGGCTGTCAGAACGAAATGGTGGTTTTAGAGAGAAGGTCTCTGGCTTCTCTCTAGATTTACGACAAATTCGACCGTCGGTAGTCTTCGAGACAAGAATGAGAACTGCTCTACGCGGAGAGGGCTTTGCGTGGGTACCGGATTTGTGAGTTTTTGACAAACTCCGAGAGGTAGGGGTTTCTCCCTACTTGGGTTTTACACTTTATTTAAGTGTTTTTCAATGTTTCTAAGTAATTTCGAGGCCTCGAAGGGTCACTGACAGTCCCAACCGAATTGTTTGAATTTATTGAAACCCAATGCAGGAAAACAAGGGTTTCAAAGACGGCTGTTACTGGTCGTTTCTGGGTGTTTTATTTCACAAATTATGTGATAAATCATGTATTGAGTCAATGAGGCCGAGAGGGGTTTGCTGATAGGTCCCAAAGCTAGACCGAAGTGTGAAAATTAGGAGCATTTCGGGGTAGTCCGTATGAGTATGGGCTGTTTGGGTGCAATTTGTGATAAATTGTGCATTAAATGTATGCTTGATATGAAAAAGGTCGGGAATGACCGTGAAATACGGGTTCACAAAGTGAACCTATGATTGGTGATTTTTCGGGAATAGTAACCGAGGGTTTCACTATTCTCGAGTATGGTGCTCACAAAATAATTTTTGTGAATTAATGTGTTTGGTCGAGTAATTCAAGTGGAATCGCTTCGTGATCATTAGCCCAAGTGAGCTAATTTTGATGTATTTAAATGTAGAATTTACATGATACTTATCATATTGAATTAAATTTTGTAAATATATGCATGTTTATATATTTACCTCGTGAATTGGGATCAGATTGAATTGGCATACATATTCCATATGCACCTGTGTTACCCTAGACTATAGGAGTGAGTGCTTGAGATGAGTCTAGAGAAAATTTATCGAGGGTTGTCTAAAAATATTAATTATCTGGCAGAAGCCCAAATTAAAAATATCAATCGTCTGAGTCGCCCAATTGATATTCATCGGGAGGGTAGTCCACAAACAAGTAATATCAATCGGGCTTGAGTTGCTCCAATTGATATACACACTGGAGGGTCATCCACAAACAAATAAATATAATAATTCTCATACAAGGCTTAGGCGAGTGTGAGAGAGCTCTGAGGACTCTGATCTGAGTTGGTCTTAGACATTCAAGTAGATCATGCATTTGCTTGAATGTGTTTATTTTGGAACACAGACCGCACTTAGTGGGAGAGGAAATCCACTTAGGGCGATTCCACTACCGAAGACACCACCCCGTCGAAGTGACATATTTGCAGGCATGAGTTATGCGTAGGGACGGCCATTCTGGGGATCGAGGATCAAGAAAGCCTGCCAGGGGCTTCATCGATGATATATATATATATAGTATACATGTATTGAAATGTCTAATTTAAATATATGTACCGTATAAGAGGAAAATATTGTAAACCTTTAACTATTTGGTATGTAGTTGATTCATAGCAGTATGTATTATGAGTATCGCTCAGGCCCAAGTGGCCGACATCATGTGGGATCGATATATTTGATATAGAGTTGATCTATCAGACCGCTGGGGACGTATTAAGTGTGCTCTTGTATTTCCTGGGGTAGAGCTCCCCATACAAAGGAGACTCCGCTCCGATGCTGTGAAAATGCTCGGTCACCCGACATTCACTGTATTCCAAGTGTTGATCTACTAGTCAACTGACCCTGGATCGGGCGCCAGCCAATCGTATATAAAGACTTAGAGGAGCAAACAAAGAGATGTTGAAAAGAAGAGAATTTACAAGCAAATGTTCGCTAAAGACACTAAATGAGCAGCTTCTCGGGAGGCAACCCAAGTAGAAATTCCCACAAGTTTCAATGATCATTCAAGAGAATTTCAGTATTTGATGTTTTAGCTTAATCTGTTAAGATTTTTATTTTAGTTATTGATTTTCGTGACAATGAAGCAAAATTCACATCCTTATTAAGAAGCAATAATCGTTTCAAAAAAGAAAATATGCAGAAAATTACCACAAGAGGGAGTAACTCTAATTCCCTAAACCTGTATTTAATGATAATGCATATCTTAAGTTTGGGGGAATGTTAGCATATTTGAATAAAAATATATTCTGAATATCTGGGTAAGACATATTGAATTAAGAAATGAGATGAGTGATCATACTTGAATCAAATTTTCGATTGTTTAACAAGCTTTCATACCATGTTCAAATGAGTATGAGTGGATGTAGTTGCCGGAATATTTTATGAAAGAAAATCAGAAAGACGAAATTTCGTAGTGTTAATGTCGCAACATACTCTTTTTCTATGTCACGACACTATTAAATTAGGAAGCAAATTGAAAGGGAATTTTATGTCGCAACATAATTCTCCAGTGTCGCCACATAAATTCAAAAGAGCACTAAAAGAAATGTCGCAATATTTTCTGTTATGTCGCGACATTTGACCAGCTCTGTCTCTAAAAATTTCTAACATTATGTCGCGATAACTATTTCTGTTTGTCGGAGCATTAACGATAAACAATTGTAGCGACCCCGAGCCTCGGCACTAATCTCTACAGGATCCGAATTGAAACCCCTACGACGCCGGTCGGGGCATTTTATCAAATCCATTTATCAAATACATTTCATTAATATAAGCTAGTTTCAAATCTTATGGAAGTTATTTCAATTTTATGAAACCCATAAACATTTACAAATTCAATGCAATTCCTTACAAATATGTATTTAACCAAAAGGGAATTTATGTCGCTACAACATAATATCCAAAATCATATTCATATAGAATAAAATACTCTCGAAATAACTCTTGTTTACAAAACAATGTCATGCTAAAAAATGGTGTGGATGCAGGACGGAGCATACACCATGAAATTTTTGAATGACTCTGAGCTCTTTGACCTTGGGTCCTCTTTCAATCACCGCTCATCACTTCTAGCACCGTCATCGACAAAACAATACGTTAAACATTTTTATGCTTAGTGGTTCTATATAGTTCTCTATTCCATTTCAGTTCAATAAGAATCAAGCACTTTTCGGTTTGTGATTTCACATATGACTATAGAGTCAACATTCACAATAGATTCAGTTGGTGAATCCTGTCCTGTTTGTCATTCAGTAGCAATATGATTTCACATTTAATATTACAATCTCACATATGACTATAGAAGTCGACATTCACAACAAATTCAGTTGGTGAATCCTGTCTTGTTTGTCATTCAGTAGTAATGTGATTTAACATTCAATATTATAATCTCACATATGACTATAGAAGTCGACATTCATGACAGACCAATGCAGAACTCGGCCTGCTTGTCATTCAAGAGTAGTGTGATTTCACATTGAACAACACTACCTTTCATGACAATTTCACTGGTGAATCCCGCCATGTCAGTCATTCATCAATACATTTCAAATCACCATCACACGCAAGAAATTCACTTATAGTTCAACACACGCGTTAACCGAACTAAACACAAATACAAATTTATGTCACTATTACCAAAGGACTATTATTGTCTAACCCTGCAATCCGCGCCATAAAACTCGTTAACTAACTAAAAACACAAATACAAATTTATGTCACTATTACCAAAGGACTATTGTCTAATCTGTTAAACTGGGCCACATAAACCCTGTTAACATTATACTATATATAAACTAAATTAATCTCTTAGAGTAAATCATTTTCAAAGTTTGGTTTCGTCCGATATTCTTACAAGTGCAATGTGCTCCACAAGTAATAAAATGGATTTAAGTCCGTACATCCCAATGTGAGATCTCAAGAATTTTAAATCAACTACCCCGACTACTCAATTTCCATACTAGTCTGACCTCACAAATGATAGTAGGATCCGCATTAAGGTGCCGGAAAATTAAACGAACAAAAGGAAAAGAACCCGAACCATCCAACAACATACTCTGGAAAATAAAGAATAAAGAATAGTTAATTTCTAATAAAAGAAATGAATATCGATTGTTATCCTCGAAGACACATCAATAGAAACAGTTTATGTTGAACTATCGATTCCCGTAGTTAATTCCGCGATAAAATTTCTTGATTATCTCAAGTTTCAAAAGGTCTAAGGCGTTGTAAAGGTACCGATCTCTCCACACTCCACATTTCATTATCTAATTTATGACCCGACTCTCTCGAATACAGGAATTAGATAACTACTTTTAAAGTGGACTCCTTATCCGGTATTTTCTTTGCACATTTCATACCCATTTTATGACCTGTAAACCTTAGCCCTGCCATCTAATGCCAAGGATATACAACTTCCGATCGTCCTCCTCGAAATTGTATCAGATCAACCTTTCCTCGATGATCACAGCCTAACACGGATTGGCCTCACTATCCGAATTGAGGTGAACTCTTGTTTGTTTAAATGTATAACTCACTAACCCGTTTCTTGATTTCAAGTGAGAAGAGGCCATTCATGACCATAAAGCTCAAGATCCCTACGTTGTGTTATATACCCTTCTAAAGAAATCGCATTACCTCGTGAATGTCTTCCCCCGTGTCACCGTGAGGACCTCCTTGGAAATCGCAGTGACGCAAATCTTAATCCGTATAAGAAACCTGATATTCGATCCCAAGACAATAAACCCAAACCGTAGCAAATTCATTAACCGAAATTAACAAGTCATTTAAACGACTACGTGAGAGCATAAATTCGACTATAACGCTCACTTAATGGAAGCCGGATTCTCACCATCGAATTACACGATACACAAAGATTCCTCCGATCATAAGAATAACCGCAATTTGAACCGAAACAATCGACCTTCCGTAAATTTGTCCGAACTTCAAACATTCCGTAGTAATTTGTTAAATTGAATTCAGTATCTCGCCAAATTAAACGCATAACATCCAGATTCGTAAAATACAAACGAAATAAAAATACGAGAACATAATCCGCTCTTAAAACGACTAAATAATAAAAATAAAAAGAAAAGAAAATAAAGAAATGAGTTTCGGGCCTATCCGCACTTCTCGTCCGTGGGTCGCTGCCGCTTTAATGAGTCGATAGTCACAGATTTACAGGGTTCCTCAATCAGTTCCCAATCACAATGTAGCCTCGCCGTGGGTTTCAAATGGTTTGGCCCAATTCACCGCTCAAGTCGCGACTTCAGCTTCTCAGAGCCAGGACATCATCGACGCCGCGACACACCACGTCGCGACATCAACTTACTCTATGTGTTCGACAATATTCCCGATGTCGCGACATCAATATCTCACGCGACATCTTCTCAATGCCTTCGCGTGCTTCACTATTGGTTCTCTCCCCGATGTCGCGATCGTCACATCTTGTCGCGCATCGCCCTAAGTCATCCGCTGCCTTCAATCGGATCGCCATGTTGTCGCGACACAAATATCTTGTCGCGACATCTCTTTATGGCTCGCAACCTTCATCAGCAGTTCGGCTGTCGCTGACCATCCCACGCCGCGACATCAACTTCTAAGTCATTTGCGCTTAACTTAGGCCTCTGGATGTCGCTATTATCAATCTCTTGTCACGACATCATCTTAAAGAACCGTATGTTTCCAACCGTTGCCTGCGTTGTCGCGACATCAATATCTTCACGCGACACTTTATGGCTCGCATCATCGACCGTCGTTCTCGGATGTCACGACATCGGCTATCTTCGTCGCTGACTACCTTAAGGAGCTTCAACCTTCAATCGAAAGGTGTCTGCGGTCGCGACTTCATCTCACGTCGCGACATCACCGAGTCTCTAAGCAGCCTTCATCACCCAAACCTCTCATATCTAAAGGTGTTTCATTGTCGCTGACCTCTTATCCTAAGTCACGACACTCAACTCTTGTCGCGATTCCTTCGTAATGCAACACGCCGCCTTTAGCTCCGGTTCACCCTTTCACCGCTTATTCAAATTTCACTGGGCCGCGACGATCAAATTCCTTCACCCTCTCGTGTCGCGACTCACTCGACCGTGCAAACCCCAAAACTGCATCAATGAATCAGCCAATTGTTTTCGTTTCTGCTCTGCCATTCGTCTGCACTTTTCCTCCACTTATTGCTGCATTTTTCTACTTTCTTTCTCTTCCTGCTAATAACAATTTGGTGAGTTTCTTCATATTTCTGTATATTAATTATTCATTTCTAGATGAAAATCAAACAGAAAAATGGACTAAAAATAGATGACTTTTAAGCTCATCACACGCACACATACATGTATTTGACAAACATTTCGAATACTAATAATTCAAATCAATATAAATATTTCACAAACATAATCTTGAAATGAGAATTGAGTCACAGAGAACATAACAGATCAACTTATCGATCCCTTGTCTCTTTCGATACCAGTCCTAGGTCAGGTTGTCGTCTTCACCCGCACCTAGTCAAATACAATTTCACTCTTAGTGGTTGAACAATTAATCGTGACAACGACACGCCTTCCACCTCTACATGAGGTACAGACATTTTTTCACTTAGTTTTATCCTTATTCAACCCCCATTACTCATTTATTAGGATCCTTAAACTATCTATGTACGAATGCAAGAAGTATTCTAAAAACAAAAATCTTGAAATTTGTTCACTGTGAACGCAGCTACGCCGTGCGTAGGCTCACCTGCATGCACTGAAGGACATTTTGGCCCTCGACTCCAGGATGGCGAGAGATCCCACGCTTGCAACAGAGGTCTACGCTACTGCGTGGTTGCCTACGCGTGATAGATCTGCTTTGCCTAGATTTTTCCCACTTTTCACTTTTGCAATTTTTCTCCAAAAATCCTCAAAAACCTAAAACAAATCATGGGAATCACTCCCAATAACCTCCAAATATCATCCTAAACCAACCATGATCAAAACCTATGGATGGATTAGGGTTTTTCTAACCCAAACATCATTTAAAGAAATCTGTGGCTCGTTCTTACCCAACCTCTCAATCTTCTTCACCCAAGATGCTTGATCACTTAGAATGATCTCCCACCAAAACCACTTCTTCTTTCAAAACCCTAGCTTTCTCCTCTCACTCTCTTCTCAAAACGTTTCTGGCACAATGGTCATTCTAAGACTAAATATGCCTTAAGTTATGTTTTCACCCTAAGGCCATGTTTGGCTTGTTTATTAAATCCTATTTTCCATTTTTCTTACTTAAAGCTATGCTTTTTTATTTGCACATTCACTTATCATTTATTTCACATTAGCATTTAAGCTATCATTCGACCCTAGGCCCTTATTTTATAAATTTTCACCTAGCCACTCGGGTTTATTTCCGGGTTCAATCAATTTCTCATTTTAGCATATAATATTTAATCATATGCTCACATATTTATTTCACTTTTCACAATTTAACAAAATTCTAGAGTATTTTTGGGGCATTACACAAGCCCTGGTATGTTGTTGTCAAGGACATTAAACGTAGGTAAGATCAACCCAAGAGTTTATAAATTGAAAATTTTTGAAACTCGAATAGCCACCTTTCATAACCTCAACCTTATCGACTTTTACTCAAATCTCTACCATCTCATTCCCTCTAAAACCCTAGAGTTCAAGTTCTCGACCCTACCATGTCCGATTCCAATTCACCCCATCCCAAACCTCAACAAAATCACGGAAGAGTACACTGAAATGACTCTCAACAAAGAAGCCAGGCACTGAGGATGTGGATGAAAATGAAATGCAACAAATTATTAAGGAGAAGAATCAAGAAATGAAAAAAAGGAGTCGATGAATAAAGATAACAGAGAAAGACAGCAGCAAAAAGAACTTATTTTAAAAGAAGAAATTTAATTCGGGGAAGTTCAAGGACAGAGAGGCTTCATCGCCGAAAGATGTTCAAAAGTTATCTCTCCTTTGGTTTAAATGTCGAAAAGAGAGGATGGCAAAGTGGATTCCTGGTGAACACAAAGAACCTTAGTTATGCTTCTTTGGTGAAAGCTAAGGAATACAGAGAGAGTAAGGAAAAAGAGTATGTCGAGTGCAGCTGGTAGAGTCTGCAGAGATGAGATAACAGATTGTTTAATTTGAAGTGGGTAAGAAAGGATGGTTCCTGTTCATGAAACAAGTAAAGGAACCAAACACCAAAAACAAAGTAGACTTACCACAAATGGGAGTGGAGAATAAAGGGACAAGAAACCCTCTTTCAAACTATCGCGTATGCGAGACCCGACCGAAGAAGCCAAGGCATGGTTCTACTTTATCATTCTGTCCTTATGCCATCTAAGCATCTAAGCACTGGTCAAAGAGAGGAAGCATCCTTCTTACGCACAAGGGCTTATAAGATAAATGTGGGAAAAATTATTGAAAAATCTATCTTGAGCTACTTTGAAAGCAAATGCAGGGGGATGATTCCACACCCACCACAATAACCGCATCGCATCCAAGGGAGAGTTGAAAGAACAATGGGGGGATCGAGGAAGCCTTGACTTAAAGCCTCCCCGACTTTAACAGTATAATTAAAGGACCAAAGAATAGAGGGAAGGGCAAGGAAAAAGAGACAGAAGTAGAAAAGGGGAATGAAGGGTACAATAAGCCAGATCAGTGTGAAAGCCAAACTCCAATACAACCAGAAGCTTAGAGAAATTAAAGCCAATTCTGGAATGCATCCCCAGAGCTGAGCCAAACCCATTAGGAAAAAGCTGAAAGCCAAAATTGCAATCACGCTGAATCGATAAGATTGTTAATGTCTATGCGACAGGAAATGAAGGAAAGGGATAATCAATTAAAGACACAACTTCAACTTAGGGATGAGTATTTCGATGTAGAGCTCAAAAGAAGGGACTAGAATTTAGAGGATGCAATGAAGAAAATGGATAAAGAGTGGAAAATAGAAATAGAGAAAATGGACACATAGTGGATAACACCAGAGATAGAGACAATGCCCCGAAGGCAAGCATGGACTCAAGAGATAACAATCAATGAATGGGCCTGTAACATTTAAACAAAGTTTTCGCTGATGAGCTATGAGATAATAAACAACAGATACTCCCGAATCTCTAGCGATGAGGCAAGAAGAACTTACTGAGTAATGCCGAAGATCCTGTGACTAGGCAATGAAGCACAAGTATCCAAGAAGAAGAAGATACCTCGCACAAATCCGAATCTCGCATCACTACACTATTGTCCCTTAGGGTGTGACAGACCCACCTATACCCTATACTAACCCGCATTCACACCGGGAGCAGCCCTTCGCACCTTGTATAAACAAAAAAATGAAACCCCTAGTACATCAAAGGGTTAAGGAACTCACCCTGAGAGTTGAAGAATATCTAAGGATGGAAGCATCCAAGGCGAGGGCTGCAAGGAATAAAAAATGAACAATATCCTACATTTCGGTGTGCGAAACCATATACTGGGACTCTTTACTTTTTTTTTTTATACAAACAATATTTTTCTGTAGCTTAACTTATAATTGGGTATACAAATAATTTTTTGTAATAACCAAAGTCATTCACATATACAAAGGAACTACCACCTAGTGGTATCCATTAAAATCTCTACACATATGCTAAGTCCCAATTATTTATACAATTACTTAGACATGTACATATCTAATACAAACATCGTAGATTGCGAAAACAAAGGTCGTAGAGCACTCCATTCCTCAGACGGCCTACCATCAGTGGGAACGCCCCGTCCTTCTTATCTCCTTCGCATCTACACGGATTGAACACCAAAAGTGTTTTACGCTTAGTGGGAGGTTACAGACAAAGAACAATGAACAAAATCACGCCACTCTTTTTACATTTTACTTACTTATGCATATAACGGTAACTATTCTTAGTGTGTGACTTCTAACTCATCTCCATATTATAAGAAGGGTATATTTTTATTCTTTCGGATTCTTGTCATTATCTTGTCTATATTACTTCCCCGTGTCATGTCTACAAAGGTAACTCATACTACTACATGTAAGGATAGATCAAATCATATTCAAAGTAAACTTATACGTATACAATGGCAAATTCGTAATGTGCATCAATTTTATTAAATTCATACAGAGTCAAATCAAACTAATACCAGTCATATTAGGATACTTTATCATTATCACAGCCGGGCCATTAATCAACTCCTTTTAGAAATTTACATTTTATATCCGATGCCCATTAAATCTTTAGCGCTTATTGAATTTTCATTTTCAAAAGTGTCGCACCCGAATCCCATTTGGTCTACCGCGCATCCAAAGCTTCGGAGCCCTGCTTATCTGATGTTAATCAAAACATTTATTTTGGCCATAAATTTTTATTTTCAAAGTGTCGCGACCAATCCCCACACTTAACCGATCACATCCAAGCTGAGCCCGCCATTCGACATTTTCACCATCTTCCAAACATGTTGTTTATAAGTATTCCACTAAACTTTTTTAATTGGTTTCAGAAACGCCACTTTTCGGCAATCCCATGACCATTTAGCAAATTCAAAAGACCTGGTACATTCTGCCACTTAATAACATGCATTCTCAAAGCCAATACCTTTGTATCCACACATACCATGCTATTCATTTTACGCCACATATACAAATCATTTGTCATATCATGTCGTGCATTCTCAATGCAATAATTCAT
Organism: Tetrastigma voinierianum; assembly: GCA_016808115.1. Classification (NCBI taxonomy): domain Eukaryota; kingdom Viridiplantae; phylum Streptophyta; class Magnoliopsida; order Vitales; family Vitaceae; genus Tetrastigma; species Tetrastigma voinierianum. The sequence goes on along the minus strand of JAEQBH010009320.1, from coordinate 30,496 downwards.
TTCCTGCCAATCAATCTGCAGAGATTATGAATCATCAATCCCATTACACCTGGCCAATGTTGGCTATTTCACCTGACTATTCGACCACAATTTCTCGCTGATTCGCTGATGAACTTCACCTTATCATTCGTAATGCGCTTATACATTTAACGGATTCAACTTCCATCATGGCGATATGTCGCTATAAGCATCCCACACGTGGTATCACTTATTCGCCTTCCCATCATGATGGATGCCATTTTTGCGGTATCCCGGCCACGGGTGGCTCACTTATTCGCTTCTCCCATAATGAAGGATGCCGCCAGACCCTGTGACATCGCAGATTTCACGACTGGCCTTCCCATCGTGACGGATGCCGTTTTTGCGCACCCCAACATTTAAGGTCAACATATCACCTTCCAACGCTGCATCGATTTTTCGCGTCCCCAACATCAAAATACAATCAAAACGCCGAAAATACCAGACGGCGCTCACCGCATCCCGCGAAAGCGGATATTTCTTCACGCCATACGCCATCGCGATCTGATAACGTATCCCGCCGGCGGACATTGCAAGCCTCATGGGTGTTTCATGACGATGCCGCTTTGTGCATCCCGGCCAGTGCGGTTCGGTCTGAGAGGTCAATTAATTCACATTTATGACGGATTCGCGAATGAACCCGCTTCCTTATCATTCACATAATCATTCGGTTTTCAAATATCATATTTCAATTCCATATTCACTTTCGATACATTTCAAGACGGATCTCCGCTTGCTTAATCCTCCGCCCCATATCGCTCACCTTCATTCAGTTTTTAAATATCAAGAGCCATCTCCACAATCATTTTCGTATTATCTTTTCTGCAAAGATATACCAGACTATACTTATTTCATAAATCCTTATCTAATGACTTTTTCATTTCGTATGCTCATTCATATATTCATTCAGTACTATTCATGTGCTCATTTAGTAGGTACTTATTCGCCATATTCATTCACGTGATAGTTTGATTCAGTGTATACTCATTCATAAATACTATTCACGATTCACCACGTGATACTCATTCATGTATACTATTCAAATACTATTCATAAATACTCATTCACATATTCATATTTTGCGATAATTATCTGCGTATACTAGCCCAAATACTATTCATTTATTCATTCACTATACTCATTCATGTGAAAAGCACTCATTCATAAATAATTATTCCACATATTCATTCATTATATACCTAACAAGGTATCATTCTATGGGCATCACTCATTTATTCATTCAATGTATATTCATTCATGTGGGAGACTATCTTAGTAAATATCAATTGTTATTATTCAGTTTTCATGTGTCTATATTTATATAATTTATTCATATATTCTTGTCCCCACGAATTTATTTTATTTAGAAATTGAATTTATCTTCAATTTGATCATCTTGAAATAAAGGCGGCATTTAATGCCAAACCAATTAATTTACATTCATTATTAATTAGGGATAGTTTAGTTTTTTCATCTAGTCTTTTCGGGTTAACTTCATTTTACATCAGGTCTTTGAAGTTCAATTTTCTAAAGCGTTAAGGTGTTATGGGTTCATTCCAACTAGAATCACCCAATTCGAGCACCGAATTTCACATGCCTAGACTGACATGAGATTAAAATCTAAAACAGACAGTTAGGGTGAGCCACTGAGATGGGGTGCACTAAAGCCCCTCCCCTTCTAAGTTTTTTTTTTTTTTGTAAGGTTTAGAGCTGTAATTTGACGACGTCTATTATGTTTATTTTGTAAGTCTATTTTAATTTAATAATGAACCATCTAAACTGATAAATGAGCAAGTTAGAATGAAATACGAACCTGGTCAAACTTGAAAATACAGGTAAACCCTAAGATAACTCCTCTAAACATGCCCAGACAGACATTCGCCTTTAAGGGTGTACTGGCAAGACATTCAAGGTGTACCGAAAATATTAATAATCTGAAATAATATATTTTCTCCCTTTTTCCATATATGACAATTCACCCAACTCCAATACTGCATACACCTCAAAACCATTTCAAGCTCCACCAATTTTTTTCTATTCATCTATCTCTCACTACATATCTTCTTCTTAAAAATTCTTCACTAATTCCTCCAAAGATCTTCCAATATGGGTTGGTGAATCTGTACACAAAACCAAACATGATGATTAGTTAGGCTTAGTTCAAATTTCACTCAATGACTGACTCAACATGAATCCAACTCAAAAGAAGATATCTATAATTATCTTGTATCTAGAAAGTGGTTTTACCAACCCTTTTTTTCATGAACTATGTTAATGAATTCTAAATAAAAAACTCCTAGATTTGAAGACAAGTCATTAACTATACAAAACTATAAGATCTATACTAGAATTCATAACTGTTAGTTCCATACCTTTTTGCTTGATCTGCCTTCCTTCTCTTCTCTCTTCTTTCCTCTCCTCTTCTCTTCTCATGCTTGGCTTTCTCAAAAATGAGAGAATAATTTAAGCCTTTAAATCCCATGTTTTGCTAAAATATGTTGTAACATAAAAATCCATTTTTTTGCTTTAAGTTTTCTATAATACATTTAGAGGTCCCACTTCCTTTCTTTTAAAGTAATCAAGTATTATATTCATAATTTTGCCCTTCATTCTTTCAACCCCATAAATATAATCACATTTATGCTTTCCTCAACCATGGTAAACAGATATTTACCTCAATTAATGAGATGACTCTGGTCTCTCTGCTTTATTTCCTAAATTTTCATTATTTATTTAGTTTTTAATGCACTAAATAAAACCTAAACTCATAGTACTTGGTGTTAAGAATCAGTACATCGGAAGAACCCACCCTTAGTAGAGAGGTTGAAGAATATCTGGCGATGGAAAGCAACAAGTAAGGCGAGGGAAGCAAGAAGAAAACAACAAGATCTTACATTTTCCCTTCACCTCTTTAAATTAAATGTCCAATCATCTCTGAATAAAATAAAGAATTTTTTAGAAAAATTTATATGATTTGAAAGCCTTGATTGATTTTTTTAAGTTTACTAATAGCTCAGAGCAAACATTTCCATTAGTTAGTTGAATAAATAATAAACCATGCTACTGATCTAAATTGTAGTACTACTGTAAAGATATTCGTTGAAATGAATGATTAAAATAAGTTGTAAAGTTTGATTGTGTGAGCTGAATGCACAGAATGAACTCTTGAATTGATGAAAACAAATACAACAACAAATCTTAAAACCAAACAAACATTGATAGATATCAAAATATGAAACTTAATGAAAGAAAGTTTAAAGATTATGAATAAATATGTTGAACTTTCAAGAATAGGGAAGGTTTTGTACTAAATTGATGGAACATGCAAACCTCTATAATTGTTTTATGTAAATAGTTGGTTCTAAAACTCTGTTAACTTTGGGTATGGTCGTCAAGAACTCGAAAGAATTGTAAGGACAGAGTTATCTTCTCTCGATAAGATCATAGTAGACATCCTGAATGTCCTTGAACTGAGCATTATTAGTCAAGGCGAACCAGTAACAAATTAATGTGAAAACATCAGCCATCCTTGAAGTTTGAGCATTTCAAAGTTTTCCTAATCCCTGCAATAAGTATGATGTATACCCTAGTTCCGCAGTTTAGCTTCAAAGCTAAATTTCATTATCAATCAGTGAATAGAAACCCTAACCTTTCCTTGGGATTCTGATCTCATGAAGAAAGAAACTTGAGTTTGGCTGATTTCAAGACAAAAGATACATCAAAGCACAAAACATGGACAAGCTCGGAATATCATTTCGAGATGTATAAAGCAAGAGAAAAGGGTCGAGAGAAAAGCAGGATGAGTCGTTTAAACATCAGCGCCATACCCGTCTGTTCGCGGTTTTAGCTACTGCGACAACATAGTTTATAGTCCCAGATTCGATTCTGCATTTTAAATAGCAGAATGGGCGGTCTTTTGATACCGTTTGAGTGAAAGTAGCAGTGGGCGTGAACGCCGCAAAATCCGGCCAAACGCGGCGTTTAACACAAGAAGAGAAGTCACGCGGCCAACGCCGACGCCTAATGTCGCGACGTTCAACGCCACGTCACGTTGTAACGTTTGACGCCACGGCATTTCTTCCGACGCCATCATTAAAAGCAAAGGGACCGGAATTGAGGGGGACTCGAAAACGCATTCGACAGATACGGAGCGAAAGAGCGGCGCAAAAGCGCGCGCAGCGGCGAAAGAAATCAATGGAGTAAAGACGCTGCTTTTGTATTTTCTTTCCTGTAGATTAAGACATGCCTTGAAATTGATTCTTGTGTATACCCGAGTTAAGTATGTTCTAGATTCATGTCTAGGGTTTGCAAGTTGAACTCATTATATTTTTGTGCTGGATTGGCATTTTGATCTTATATTATTCAATATTCATGACTTGTTAGCATCCTGCTTATATTCGTATTCATATACTACGGAGTTGGTCAAGATCAGCATGTTAAGGGTATCCAGATCGAGAGATATGATTTGTGTGGATTCAATAGAGCGACCTCGCTAATCTCGCATAGAGATATCCCATTCAGGGGCGGCGATTATATAGAACATTTGGGTTGCCGAAAGTATTAGCTTGGGCAGATACACTCAACCCCGCTATGCTAGCGTAGATAGGGCGGAGCAGTCATCTGTAGAGAGGGTATCTCGAGGGCACGATCACCAGCCATCATTAGTGCCAATGATAGACCTAAGAGTAATTTTCTAGGTAGTAATCCACTGCAAGTGCAGGGACAGAGCCTCTAGTCTCCACAATGCCAACAATTTACTAAGATAAATTAGATTAGTTTAGTCGGCCACATTAGTTAATTTGTCACCCTCCAAAGTTTATATCCAGATAATATCTAGTATAAACTGAATCAACACTTTTCCCCGCGGATCAGCATCCACTTAGGTGGCCACTCAGATATTTGACACGATCGCTGTAATTCCCCATGATATAAAGGGATGATACATTTTGTATGGGTCACTGCTTATCAAGTTTGCAGGCGCCATACAAAGGGAAAGTTTTGTGTTAGATATTTACAATAAGGCAATAGAGACATTTCAATTTTTGAGTTTTATTTTTGTTGTTAAGTGCCGTAATTTGCCTTCTATTTTCGTGGTGTGATTACAAATGGCGTTACAGTGAGTGAATGCGAAGACGAGATCGTGTCGATCACATCCATCTTAACTCAATGAAAGAACTCATAATCGAGCCACGCCTGAGAACCGAGAACAAATTACAAATACTAAAACCGGTAGTTCATGCAGAATGAATGAAGGCGCTCGATCTTCGCCGTATATAAAACTGTAGCCGCCAGCGATCCGCACGGGAATAACGGTGAGGAACCAGCGCAACCCGCAGTTTATAAAGCCGATGATCCATTATCGCTGCGAAGAGCTCGTTCTTTCACCGCCATGAAGCGGTTCTGCAGACGGTGGGCTATCCAAGACCGCCAATTCATTCAGATAACAACTCGAGTTAAAGTCAAAGAACTCGCTGTATGCAGTTTCCAAACAACCCGTTTTACTTTAATTGCCCAATGAGTAATCCAAATATGCATTGGACTAACTTCCTAAGTTTCCATGACACGATCAATACAATGGGTCAACAAGGCACTCAAATGACATTCCACCTCACTAGTGATAGAGTTACATTAGCTGACAAGTCAACCCAACGGATTCCATTACTCATGGAATGACTTAGTAGAAGTGTTCTAATTGCCCTTTCCCCGTTCAAAAATCGTACAATCGCTAAAGATCAATACTGGACAACCGAGGGGAGAGAACTCCATAGAAGCTGATAGATTTCCCGCCTAACTGAAATAGCAGCCCACATTTGCTGCATTAACTGATGATGCAAGTCCATGCCTTTTTATAATGCGGTCCTGCGAAATGCGCCAGAATGTCGGGATCAGCCTCAGACAGAGGGCGCTTATAGCAAGCACGCGATCGACCAAGCATAAGGAAACCCGAAGATGCCGCGATTAATACAACCGGGCCTAGAGATAAGATTAGTTAATCATAGTTACCACAGAAGGTACGCATAATCAGGTTCTCAGAATCTAGTTACCCATGTTGCATAACTCATAATAAAGTCAGCTGACTGGGACAAAGAAGGCAATCGTGGAATGCGCGCTGCACTAAACCCACGGAGTCAGGTGAATTCGTGATACGCACAAAGAGCAATCGAATGTCACGACAGCAACAGTGAGCTGCGTCAAGATGTGTCGAGGTATTTAATCGCAGTCAGCCACAACAATAGGGTCAAGATGGGGGCAACAACCATCGAATCCAAAACAAGGCCAGCAGGGAAGAATACCTAATATTTTGAACAATTAAGGTTAAGGATGAGTAGGAACAAACTTAACAACATGCCACCATCCTGTGTTTTACAACCCAATCTCCTGTAGAAAAAGGTGGACTTAACTAAGCTCTGCGCAAATGCTCACCTCGCATACCTGCACTATGAATATGACAATGTAATATAAAGCACTGCTACCCTAATGAACAATCAAGGAATGTTAGCTTGAGAAATTTATACTGTGATGGGCTAAATTGCCAATCTTATTGATAGAAAGGTGTAGCTTCTGTTCCTTTGTCAGTTAAACTTTGCTGAATCCTGGTTTATAGGAATGAACATAAAAGCAAATACATTGAGAAGTGGTAAAGAATTGAGATAATAAAGGCAACCACCGCGATGTAGGAGGTAGAAATCGAGAAAGTCATCCACTACTTCAGAATGATGGCGTAGAGGAACAATAGAGAATAAATTTCGGGAGAAGAAATCACAAAGTTGACAACCGCCAACCTGATAGGTCAACTTATCCCGCCGCTTCAAAGAAGCATGCCGGATGCGCCACCAAGTTTACGGCATTCATAAACTCAGCGATCAATATTCCGCTTATCGACAAGCCTGAACAAATGCCAAGTTATGTCAATTGCGAAGGACATCTTGGTCAAAAGAGACGCATTGGCAGATTTCGGAACAAGTAACCTAATCGGTTGAATGCAGTTATCTTTCGTAGAAGCAAAGCCAAAGACCAGTAGCTTCATTATCCCTTGCACCATCGGGAAGTCTTGGCCTTGAGCTGAGACTTGGGTGCCAATTATTAATCCTCCCATGCCTCATCCATACTTAGACGTTTGGGGTTAGTGAAGCTCGGGCCCAAACAAAATACACTCAAACAGATAAATCCTGGTTAATTCCAAGAGGATAGAAGATACTGAGGAGTTGCTGACAAGTTTATCTTCTCCCAAAGCAGATTTCACATTGTATTAGAGGCGTAAAGAAGATAAAGAAATACCCATCATCTTGGCAGACCATATTTGTAATCCGTGTTAGTTGATTGACGTTTAAAGGAGAGCTAAAATGAGAGTGTGAGGATGGTTTAAAAGTTCAACGCGTGGTTCAAGCCCTGAGACATCCCATGAGAGGATGTATGTTTTTGCATGGGTATCCGAGAGGTTATGTGTTTCCAATGCGTGGTCCTCTCTTTCTTTAATCATCCTTTGAGGCTAGCGTCTAGTACGTAGTGACCAGAATCTGAATGTAAGAGGCGTAGAAGTATAAAATGATTTATCCTTTCAACCAATAGAATGAGATATTTTAATCTTGTGAAAATATCAAAACGCCAAAGGCTTATCCGTTGAATCATCAGATGGAAACAAAGCCATTACCTAGCCATTTTGAAGTATGTTATCTTGACGACTTCCACCCAACATGATCACCCAAATGGGCCCCGACGTGGGTAAATAGAGAAGATGTTAGTCGAGGGCACTTTAGAGATCACAAAATGCACTTCACATGGGTCTCCAATGATTACTAAAAGGACTACTTTCTATGCATGCATCGACCTTTGTTTGAAAGATGCATTATGTTTCCTAGGTGGAATACAAGAGTGAGATTGAACCACCATTAAAGAGAAGTCCATGAGGCATAAAGTGGCTAGATACCTGCAAGGCTTATCCTATCTTATGCAGAATGGGGTAAGTCCGTACAAGTAGTGCTCAAAAAGGAGGTCAAATCATTATAAGGAACCGAGAATAATAGATATTATCGCTTTCTAGAATAGTCACCTGCTGAGAATGGTACGATTATCTAAACGGCGCATCAATGGGGACATTTCCTATCGCTGCTTTCTCGATCGATGGATCGACAGTTTGAAGACACGAATATCAGGCTGTTTTGATGGATATTCCGGCAATCGATTGTTATAAATTTTGAAGACGGTGATAGAAGACAGGGGTATTCACATGTCCCTGCCGGGTACATTCGCGATTCAGCGGATAGTTCTCGGCCAGGTGCACCTGGGGCAAGACCAATGAGTGTATGATGGCCATATTCTCCCGGAGAGCATGAGAAAAACAACCCCAGTCCTTCATGGATGATTTTTGTCTTCGAAAGTAGCCCTTTGATAATTGTCTCGAGAATTCGAGGCCTGGTTGATCGGGAGCAAGTAGGAGACCTCAACCTTGTACTCAATTGGGAGAAGTGCCGTTTTATGGTACAAGAGGACATTGTACTTAGGCATCGGATCTCTACAAGAGGAATAGAGGTAGACAGAGCAAAGATCAAGGCACCGAGAAATTACCTCCACCCTCATCTCGTAAAAGGACAAGAAGCTATTAGGTTACTACCGGATTCTATAGACGCTTCATCAAAGACTTTTCTCATATTGCAAAGCCGTTGTCTAATTTACTGATCCAAGGGACACCATTTGAGTTTGATGCACAGCGTATGCGCGCATTTTCAGTCTTGAAAGATAAATTGGTATCGGCTCCTATTGTAGTAGCACTAGATTGGGCCTTTCCATTTGAGCTAATGTGTGACGCAAGTGACTAAGTGCGATTGAGCAAAGGTTAGGGCAAAAAGAGAAAGTGAATATCAGCAGTGATCTACTATGCTACCCGAACCTTGAATAATGCCCAAATTTCAATTTATGCCAATTAATCGAAAAGCAACTATTGGCCATTGTCTATTTTGACAAATTTAGGCCTTATTTGATTGGCAACAAGGTAGTTGTCCACACTGACCATTCAGCCATAAAATACATGATGACTAAAAAGGACGCCAAACCCAGACTAATCCGGTGGGTTCTCTTGCTGCAAGAATTCGATTTGGAGATTAAAGACAAGAAGGGAACGGAGAACCTAGTTGCAGATCATCTATCACGGTTAGAAGGGGCAAGTGATGAGGTCCAAGTGAATGATGACTTCCCCGATGAGCAAATCTTAGCTATTGAAGACAAAAGGGTGGTTTCATGGTTTGCCAACTATGTGAATTATTTGGTGGCCAAGGTGATCCCTCCAAAATTTAGCTATCAACAGAAAAAGAGGTTCTTCGCACACTTGGAACACTACTATTAGGAGGAACCTATTCTATACAGGTGCATCAAGGGTCGACCAAGTGATCAAGAGATGTGCCCGAAGATGAAATGAACAAGATTTTGAACCACTACCACTTTACCATGGGGCATTTCGCGCCAGAGAACAAAGCAGCCTAAGGTATTTCAATCAGCTTCTATTGGCTTACCTTATTCATGATGCTCATCGGGTCAGATTCATCATGACAAATGCCAACGAACGGGAGCATTAGAAAGCGATCAACCGCCAATGCACACAATTTTGGAAGTGTAGCCGCTTTGATTTATGGGGGATGGATTTCGTGTATCCATTTCCGCTCTTTAATAACCTGCATCTCACGGCAGTGATTGTTCCCCAAGTGGTCAAGCAATACCGACCGCACTAATGATGATAGGTAGTGGCCCAATTCTTCACACCACATATTTCATGGTTCGCACTTCGAGCAATGATTACGTGATAACGGTACTCGCTTTCGCAATAAGATGTGATTGACAAAGTCTTAATAAGCATGGAGGCGACACGCACATCCTCGCATACCCACAGCCAAATGGCAAGGTATAGTATCAATCAAGAAATCAAGTCCATTTTGAGAAAATAGTCATCAATGGAAGGATCGGGTCTAAAAGATCGAGGATGACTCGGGCATACCAACAACATTTAAAACACCATTGGGTATGTCACCATTTAATCGCTTATGGAAAGCATGCACCGCCGTGGAATCGAGCATCGAGCCTCGGGCAACCTTGCAGTTGAACATGGACAATACATTAGCCGGAGAGAAGCGAATGCTACAGCTCAGCGAATTGGACGAATTCCGCAATGAAGCTTATGAGAATGCTTGCATATACAAGGAAAAGACGAAAGCCTGGCACGATAAACATATTGTCATGAAAGAATTCGAGGCTGTGACAACAGTCCTCGCTTAATCTCGACTAAACTCTTCCCGAAAATAAAGTCAAGATGGTCGACCATTCACTATGACCTGCAAGTTTTCCATACACGGGAGGGGTGGTAGTTTACGTGATCCGCAGAAAGGAACATTTAAAGTTAACACCCAACGGTTGAAGTCGTACTTTGGGGGTGAGTTCCATGCGAATATGAACACCATTCCACTAAACACACCAGAAGAAGTACAGTGAGTAGTCATTTATGCCCTGGTTCTCGAGCACATTGAGATTCAGGGCCGTCGAGCTAATGACATTAAACAAAGCGCTTCTTGGGAGGCAACCCAAGCTTTTCTAGAAATTTTTCCTTCCATAGTTTAAGTTTTATTCTGTGTTTTCATTTTGGCTCGTTTTTCCGTCTCCTTCCAATCGGATCTTTGTCCTGTCTGTTTTCAGGGACCAAGACCGAAAGTAATGTGGAGGATCCGCTCGAGAAACTCACTTCAGAAGTTAAAAGGGGTCACCAACTGCTCTAGGGGGGTTATATCATACCTTAGAACCTTATTGAAATTTTCAGATTGCCTTCTCTCAGAACGCCGCGACGTCGTCTCAATGTCGCTGACATGTTAGGTTCCACCGATTAGTATCCAAAAAGTGCCATTTCGAGTCCCATTTAAGATAGGCTCTCAGTGCTTTTGGCGCATTTCAATCATATGAATTAAGGCGATTGACATGTGCAAGTCCATTTAGTACAACTGATTTTGTTTCGAGGTTGTTTTTGGTAGTTTTGTAGGTTTTGGGAACCTCAGACATCATTTCAAGCTTGGCTTCGTATTGGTGCTGATTTATGCCATGTTCATATGAATTCTCGCGATTTCATCAAGCCAGATGACTAAATGTCAAGTGAACTAAGGAAATGGAGGTCGAACTCCACGCAGGAGGCAATGCAGAGGTCATGTGATTTCACGCATGCAGCACATAAAATTCATATGATTTGCAAAATTTCTCAAAGCAGAACCATAGCGAAAATTTCGCAATCCTCGCAGGCCTCGCTATGCACGCTTCGCTATGATAGCTAAATTTCTCACATCATAGCTGAAGTTACTCACAGATAATAAATTCAAATATTCGCTATGATATAAATTTCGCTTATATTAGCTAAATTCACTATGCATAGCTAAATTGGTTGTTCCTCCGATTTTGATCTAAACGACTCGCTTTTGTTTAATTCTATCATTCCCAATGTAATCATATATTTTTGGTATTTTTGGTATTTCCCATCTCTTGTATGGCTATATGCTCTACCTTATAATCCAGAATCCCTAACTTTCATTAAAGCTTCACTCACCTTTGCCTTAGGTTTCAGCTTTTCTCTTCTTCTTCTCTCATTTTTCTTAGCTGCCAAACACACCCTTTGAGGATGACAACTCATGGGTTTTACAGCCTCAAAACCTTGAAGAGGAGGGTTGCTAGGGTTGGTTAATGTGGGTCCCTGTGTGTTCCTCTCGATGAAACAAATAGTATCGCACGAAGTGTTCCAACTTTCACACTAGGGTTTAATGCTATTTAATGTGTTTCTTTTTGCACAATACTTGTCATAGCTTTAGGTTCGTATTCTTAATGGTAGATAATCTAATATTCTTTTAGATGCCATTTACAGCCATCAAATTAGGTTAAATGATGTATTTTTCAAACCCATTGGAACATTAAATGCTTAGTAAGTGTTTCACTAAATAGGAGTGTTTTTAAGGGTTGGTTTTTATAGCTAAACAAAGATCCTGCTTTTGGCTACACTATATGTCATTTGCTCCTATCGCGAGGAAATAACCCGAGGACACCAATGCAACTCTCAATTTATTAAGCTAGGTGACCTGAGCCTGGTCTCCTATCACACCTCACTTCAAGAAGTTGTTTCAATAGCTCAAAGACAACAAACACCTCACTTTTAATACAAATCCAAAAAAATCCAAAATGAAAGCCTCACCATTTTGAATCATGATATGAATCATTCTGCGGGATGAAAACCCATCCTCGTGTTCAACCTAGACCGCTTATATCGGGCAAAGTAGCTCGACTACGCAGTTAGGAGGAAAAATAGGATATAAATTTTGTTGATTCCGGATCACCCTACTGTGGCATGAATCATCTACCCATGGGAATGTCGCAACGTTAGATCTCAACGTCGCGACGTTGGATTTCAACATCGCGACGTCGAATATAAATTCCCGAACGCCACGACGCTGGATCCTCAACGTCGCTGTATTACTGGTTTTGTAATTCTTCTATCACGTTTCACGATCGGTCGGATCTTAACGTAGCGACGTTGGTTGCTCCACCTTCGGGAACATCGTGATGTTGAGCCCAAACGCCGCATGCCGCCTGCTTATCGACCGAACCCCCTCCATTCGCTTGCCCTCCTCGCAGACACCCCTCACTAGAACCCCCACACCTCTATTGTCGCCACCTCCGACCACCCTGTTGCCTCTCCCCCTACCAGCCTTAGCACACCACCATCGCCCTCCAATCTTGTCCCAGATATCCTTCCATCACTGGGGCCAAAGTCTCACCCACCCCGTTTGGCCCCAAAGAGTTCTCGTGATTTTCGTGGGTCGTGCACCGTCCCACCCCACCGTTAGGCCTGGTTCAAGCCTGCAAGTACTTTAGGTGGCCCTAGAGGTCGCGGTCGGCCCCGTCGCCTTCCGGCCTTAGTTCCCATTGTGCACCCTAAAGCTCGACCTATCGTCTAGTAACCCAGAGGCCTCCTTGCGCCACTCGCACCTATGCCTGCTGCCAGTGACCATCACCAACTGGTCGAGCCATCATAATCCGACCCGACCCGACATCACAAAATTTTTCTATGAAGGTGTCATCAATCGGTTTGGTACCATTTCTAAAAATCGGTCCTTCATCAAGGAAAAGGGCTTCCACCACCCCGACGATTTCTTTCGCAAGACCATTGAGACTAAGGATGACGGTGCTTTCGCAACTTCATCCACTGCGACGAGTGTGGTACTAGAATTTACGCCTAACCTCGCCCCATGTCGTGAAAAGTCCCGGTGCGTGGCGTGTTGGTAGACTTCCAGCCAAATTATCCACCAATTTTATAATCTCGACCTAGCCCCCCGAGCCTTTGATCGCTCTAGAGTGGCCTTACCACTCCCGAGGTCATCCCGGTCCACCAACAAAGCAAGCAGTGGCTCACAGTGAACTACACGTCAGGCACTCAAGGCCAAACATTTGGCCTATACCTTCAGCAGCGGGTATCATCACCGTGGTCTCATTTTGACGACGAACGCGGTGTGAAGTGACCGCCAGCTTGCCTTGCTCACTACGCCATCATCGAGATATACCTTCGATAAAAATGCAAGGTGTTATCGAGGATGCCATCCTCCATAACTCGGATAATGGAACCTCAAAACCCTTCTCGTGATAACATTTATGCAAGCGAAGCCTGGGGTGCCTTTAGACAATGCGGCGCTGGATACACCCCATTAAAGTCGGCAATTTTGTCAAGCGCGACAAACCGTACCACGCACTGAGGGAGTGTACGACTGTGAAAATGAACCCTCGGACGAGGATGAGCGCCGAGAGAACCGTCAAGCTGACCTCCCAGCCGACTGTGGAGACGTTGGGCTGTCCACCACTCACCAGCCACCCCCACAGCCGACCTTGGAGGAGGCCCCATCTAGCCCCACCCCTGACCTTGAGGACCCGGTGCTCGCCCTCACTGACCGCTTTGATGCCTTATGGGACGAGACCCAGGAGCACCGAGTCCTCATTACCCAGGATATGGAGGCCCTCCGCGCTGACATGCACACCGTCCTCGCTGGAACTGAAAAGCGACCATTCTCCCCAATCGCAGAATCCTCTAGGACTAGCTTGACCCGCCATTTCCACCAGCCAATCGGGCCAGAAGGACATTTGCATCGATCACCAGGGTGTTTCTTCAATTCTATATTGTTCTTTTATAGCCAGTGGGGATTCTAGTCACATCTGTTTGGGGAGGTGTGGGTGGTGATCGGGTTTTTTGTTCAGTTGGCATATTTTGTCATGGGTTATTTTTATTTTCGTCTTCCTACTTTAGTTTAGGTTAGTTTATGTTTGTTTATTTTAGTGTGCCGTAGCCTCAGGTTTAGTTTATGTTTTTTTTTATGGCAGGTCATTTCCTGCTTTGTTGTTTTTAGTCACCGGGAGTCCCTGCAGATAGGGATATGTTGACATTGAGAGTGTTTAGGTAGTGTGTGCATGATGCCATGCTTGAGAGTCGAGGATCCCTTTTGACCGGGTCCACTATCATCATGGACAAACAAAGTATAACTCTAGAAAGGATTCGTAAGGTGTTAGATGCTCGCGAATTTCAAGTTGAATAGGTAGGGAGGCAAAGTGAATCACCTCCGGGATATTCAAGAAACTATTTCTCAACAAGCCTATCACACTTCATTAATACGTATGACCTCTCTAGTGGTATGCCTAGGTACGGCCCGATCGTTGCCCAACAAACCCCGAGTCTCTAAACACCAAAGAGATGGGACAACCTAAATAAAAGAGGATTGCCTTCGAGCCCCAAATAAAATGAAAAAAAAAAGCAAAAAGGAAAAAAGAGAAGAAACATAGGAACGTAATAAGTGATCTTCTAATCGAATCCCGTACGCCCGAGGGGTCTTCAAAGCCTGCCCCGAGCCAACCGGCCAAGAGTCATCAGACTTCACCGTCTGTTACAAGGGACAAAAGATGGAAGTTTCCTACGCCTTAGGGCCCTTAGGGTTTAGCTGCTGAGTGTTCGAGGTGACGCTCGAGGGGAACCGAATGTCCAAAAGGTTCTTAACCAACCTATGGGGAGTCACCAACCAATCCCCCGCTACATGAACACTCTAGCATAACCTTATGGGCAATTGGGTTTTGTTTTCTTTCACGCGTAGGTATGTTTAATGACTACAAACGGTGCGTTCCTATCCTTCCGTAGTTAGATTCTCCCAACTCAGGTGAGCTGGAACTTAAGTTCAAAATTAACCAAGGTATACGCTTAGAGGTCATTTATTCAATGCACATGTGGTCCTCGGGAAAGGCTATTGAATATTCTCGAAGTCGAGGCTTTGTCAACTCCGTAGACGAGTTCAAACGACTCTTTCAAAAGTCGAACACCTCATAATCCCCTGAAATTCAAACAAAAAGGCAAGAGTGTGAGTCGGTCCATTTTGATCCTTCGTCTATCAGCATGTGCATCACAATCCTAGTGTTAGGTTATAGTATGTAGGTTATAGTGTTGGGGGTGTGATGAGTGCCTAAAACACTCATGCCATACCCGCGTCTGTCTTATGGTTTTATCTTAATTTTATGGATAAATACGTATTTTTATCGCTCGATATTTGATTCTTGCATTTTGTGTGAATAGCAGGTGGAACGGGCAATTTTTGAGATCATTTTGGAGCAGAGAGAAGAAGAGCAGAAGTGGTAGAACGCCGCGATCGCCGTCAAGTGTATTAACGCCGCAATGCTGCTGCGATTTCTCCATCACCATCACAGCAAAAGGACCTAATTCGAGGATCAAAACGCATGCACTAGGACATCGAAGCAGAGCAAAGAGCGGCGAAACGCGGAGAAGAATACGCTTGCTTTGTATTTTCTTCTTCAAAGACCGCTAATGTTTTATTGGATTTTGTGCATACCCGAAGTTCAAGATGTTCTAGATTCACATCTAGTGGTGGTTTTATCGAACCCCGTCACATTTGCATGGATTAAGATTTCATTTTATATTATTCAGCTTATTCATGACTTGTTAGTATCTGCCTCTATATATGTGATTTATATACATGTGATGTCTCGGCCAATATTGGTATGATTTTGTCAGGGTATCCGAGATCGAGAGATATGACGCCTGTGGATCCGAACAGCTACTCCTCGGGTCAATTCTACATAGAGATATCCCGATTCCGAGGGTGGCGATTAAGGTTAGAACATTTAAGCGTTTTGGAGCATTGGGTTGGGGTAGAGATACACTCAACCCTGCTAGCGAGAGATAGCTGATTTGTGAGAGAGTAAGATCTCAGAGGCACGATCACCCCGTCATCAATAAGTCACGGATAGACTGAATAGTAATTCTTTTAGGTAGTAATCCATCAGAAGTGGCAGGGGGAGACAGAGCCCTAGTCTCCACAACACAACAATTTACTAAGATAAATTAGATTAGTTTAAGCTCACACATTAGTTAATTTGTCACTCAAAGTTTACATCCAGATAATATTCAAAGGCTAAACTCAGTAATCAACGCACTTTTCCTGGATTATTCGCATTTCACGCACACCTTATTACTTGATACTTATCGCTGGCACTTGCGCGCATAAGCGTATACATTTTACATATCACGCTTTCATCTTATCAAAGTGTATAGAGATAATAAGAGATAAAAAGAAAAGATGAGAAAAGTTGTCAAAAACATCAAGAGGAATGAGTTGGTCTTATAAAATTTTCCTCCTCAACAATTAAGTCCTTAGGGGTGTTTAACACCTAATACCCTAATGTTAATTGGTATGGGAGTTATTGACCCAAAGTTTGTTAAGGGTGGTAGAAAGCTTAAAAAGACCAACATTGCACCATTCCCAGTAATGAGATGAGAAATTGAAAGTGACAAAGCTTATAAAATAAGGAGGAAAAGTATCTTCTGGTGTGTGAACAATGAAGAGAAAAAGATACTAGAATGAAGAATATGCAAGAGATGTAATAAACCTATTGGGAAGGTTAGAAAATTACAATCAAGAGAAATCAAGGGATGTAACAAAAGGCAAAGTGTGTTTCGCTCAACTGGTTAAATTGAGCCTAAAATGTCAAATTATCTACCTAATCACCCAAGCCACACATTACAAGCCTAAAAGACCTATTTGATTCTGAAGGGGGTAGTATGCATACATTAGTGGAGATTAATATGACAAACAAGCATATGGGACTATAAGAATGAAAGAGAAAATGCCAACCAAGTATTATCCCAGAAGCTGTAACTGATCTACCAAAGAAAAAGAGTAAAGACCAGCACACACAAATCAACCATGGATGATTCTGACAAGGACAAATGGCAAGATGCTATGAACCAAGAAATGGAGTCCATGTAATTCTAACCTCAAGCCTAGGAACTTGTAGATCCACCCGAGGATGTCAGCCCAGAGGGATGTAAAATGGATTCTAAAAGAAAAGAGGCATAGATGGGAAAGTGGAGACTTTCAAAGTTAGGCTAGTGGCAAAGGGTTATACCTAAAAAGAGGGAGTGGACTATGAAGAAACTTTCTCGCCAGTAGCTATGCTTAAGTCTATTCAAGATTCTTTATCCATACGCTGTCTCGATTATGAGATATGGAAAATGGATGTCGACGGTTTTCGAATGGCTATCTTGAGGAAAGCATCTACATGATGCAACTATAAGGTTTTGTGGCTAAAGGCCAACAAATAAAAGTCTTCAAGTTCCTTAGGTCCATTTATGGACCGGCAAGCTTCAAGGTCTCTGAATCTGCTTTACGAAACTATCAAAACGCTTATTTTGAGCAAAATGTTGATGAACCTTGTGTATACAAGTACATCAAAGAAAATAAGGGTGGTCTTCTTAGTTCTTGACAGATGATATTCTACTCATTGGGAATGATGTAGAAACATTATCGAATGTAAAGAAATGATAGTCGAAAGTAATTTTAAATGAAAGATTTTGAGAAGAAAAGCCATATTCTAGGATCCAAATTAGGTGATCTAAGAACAAGCTTGGCATTGTCTCAAGCATCTTATATTGATAAGGTGCTAGCTCGATGCATGCAAGATTCCAAGAAAGGCTCCGCCATCGACCCGACATGGAATTATCCTTTCCAAGGAGCAGTGTCCTAAGACACCTCAAGAGGAAGAGGATATGAGACGGATTCCCTATGCCTCAAATGTAGGTAGCCTCATGTATGCCATGTTGTGTACGAGGCCTGATATCTCATATGCAAGAGGATAGTCAATGCTACCAATCCAATCCTCGAATGGGTCATTGGATACAAAGAAGAATATTCTCAAGTATCTTAGGAGAACGAAATATATGCCTTTCAGATCAAAGCGGAGACCTAACCCTTATCGATATATTGATTCGATTTCCAATCGACAAAGATAGTCGAAAGTCACATCCGTAATAATATTCACTCTCGTGGTGGAGTCGTAGTCTGGAGAAGTATCAAACAATCTAGTATTATGGATTCAACCATGGAAGCCGAATACATAGCGGCTTGTGAAGCAGCTAAAGAATCTGTTTGGCTTAAAAATTTCTACACTGATATGGAAGTAGTTCCAAACATGGAAAAACCACTTGTTTTATACTGTGACAACAGTGGAGCGGTGGCAAACTTCAAAGAACTAAGGAGTCACAAGAGAGAGAAGCATATAGAAAGGAAGTAACATCTGATACGAGAGATCATACATAGAGGGGACGTAGCCGTTATGAAGATAGTGTCGGAATAGAACCTTGCTGATCCGTTTACCAAGACTTTACTTGAAAGGGTGTTCACGGGTCTCTTAGAGGGACTAAGTTTAAGAGACATGTCTCACCTGCTTTAGGGCAAGTGGGAGATTGTTGGGCATGGTTCCCTAAAAGCATGTAATTTGTACTACTTCATGGAAACAATTTTCTATATTTGATTCTTTATACATGTGTTGTATAATTTAGTAAATATCATAACATCCCAAGTTATTAATGTAACTATAATCTTAGTATATAACAGTTATATATGAGATGATCAAGATTATAGATAATAAACTAAACCTGGTCTCGTAGTAAATCAAAGTAAGGATTCGACCCATAATACTACTAGTATGGTCCACCTAACATTACAATGCAAGAATCTTGATCCGATTATTGATGTAGTGGACATTAAATGGATGTTCTTTATGTAATATGATTACATAGGATGTAGACCGTGTATATGGATTAAACTCTTTAAATAATATACCGTTATAATGCAGAGTTTAAACCGCGCTACTAGATGATCATATGCAGTTGATCTTAATCCCGAGTAGCCATGGACTCTGCCTATTTCAATAGGCCTTTGATTCATAGGTTATGATTTGTCCTAAGGACAGCCTAATACTTATGTCTGGGAGGCCCATTGAGATAGGTGGCCGGGAACATGTCCTACAATATGGAATCCAAACCCTTTCTCAGGGAACGGATAATTGTCCCTTATGTTAATTTCGAATCGAATAAATAGCTTGTCGCCAATTTATACAGGTTTATAAATTAACTGTTCACTAGTGAATTAATGGAACTTAAGGATAAAGATATCACTATAGGGGTAAAACGTACTTCAATTCTACCTAATGATGGACCAATTTTTGGAGTGACTGAATTGCAATGTAATGATTATATCAATGGACTGCTTGAGAATACTACGCAAATTATTCAGAATTATAAGAGTTCGCCAAATTTTTAAGGAATAATATCGGGAATCCAATAAATTAGATTAATTGATTAAAGAGTTTAATTAATTATCAAATTTATCTGAGTTTGGAATTACAGTCCATGGTCCGGCCGCCTTGTAAAACACCGTACAGATTAAATTAACAAAGAAACTCGAGGGCATAGTTGTAAAAGAAATTGTTTCATAGCAAACTATGTAGTACTATCGATAATTAAATGTTAATTAATTAATTAACAATAATTAATATTAATTACTATATGGATGAAACGGGCATCAGATAGGGGTCATCACAAAATTCACTAATTATCGACCAATTAATTAATAGTAATTACTATATGGATGAAACGTTAATTTGATAAATTAATCCTATTTATTTCTGGTCACTTAATTTGAATTAATTTTAATTCAATATTTAAATATGCCACTTGATCCAATGGTTGAGATCAATTCAAGGCATATTGCTTTGTCTATTTCGTAAGCCGAAATTATTCTCAAGCTGTGAATTAAGGTCGTGCATTATATATATATACAGGCAAAGGTATAAGGCAGAAGCAAGGTATATATATATAAGAGTATATATAAGTACAAGGTATATAATATATATATATAATATATATATATATAAGGTATATATATAATATAATATATAAATGCTCATCGTGGTAATCCACAGTCATTCCACGTGAGTAGTATTCTGTGGATCCTAAGGGTCGTTTCTCCAAGAATGTATGTTTAAAAGTAAATTATGGTTGTGGTTGGTTGATTGAGTAAATCGATTAAATTGACTATTTTAAAACAGAAGATGATTGATGTGGTTCTAGGTTTCCACCTTCACTATTGATCAAGTAATTCTTAATTCTTATTCACAATCTCATCTAGAAGCTATTGACGAATGGTTCGATGGAAGATTTTACATTAAAAGCTCTTTAGAACTAAAAACGATCGAAAGTGATGTTAAACACTGCTCAAACGATTTACTTTACCTAGCTTGCATTGCAATCGCTAATAACGTGTACCGAGGATCTCTCGCTCACACGTTGTCAAGAAATGTCCAACTAAGGTTTTATACATTTTCCCACAAGTGCTTAACATCATACAATCCCGTTGAGGTATAAGAGGAATTGAGTGGTTATTATCTTGATCAAGGTGAGTTTCCACCGCTGTAAAACCCCATCATAAGAGTTTAGAACTTCATTGAAACTAGGAAGCGAATCATATTTGATGAGAAACTACTCATAAAAGAAACTTTTGATAAAATCACATCAATTGCAAGATCGTAGAATAAAAACACAAAAATACCGAAGAGAAAGCCGAAAGGTTGTGTGGATCTAACTCGGAAGATTACGAAATTGAAATCCGTATCATGAAGAAAAGTTAAGCATTCAACCTCACTTCATGAACCCTCTCAAAACTATGAGAAAAACAAATTTTCTATATAACCAAACCCTAGGATCAAAAGCTGCCCTTCTCCTCCTTTCTTTGGCTTTTATAATTCTTTCCTTTGTGCTCGACCATGGTCGGCTGACCGAACGTATCTCGGCACCGGAACTGGAATTCTCGCTCAAATCCCACAACATTACATGTCAGACGGGCATCAGCAAGTGTGGTACCGGTACCACTTTGCCACCGTGATTTTCTCGTTTATAGGGTACCAGACGGGTGAGAGTGGTACCGGTACCACTTGGCTTCTGGTGAATTTCTACTTTGGGGTACCGGTACGTTGAGAGTGAAAATAAGATTCACCGCCTTTTGCACTGTTCCCAACATCATTGCACTTCCCAAGACTTCACCACAGCGGCTGCCATCATCCGCAATGATCCATATTCGCTCTCTGGACACGAACCCTTATAACAATTATGCATGAAACCCGAACAACCTGCACAAGTCCAAAAACACGAAAACGATCAAAGGCACCTATTCTTATGCAAAATGAGAGTAAAATATGTTTCAAGGTGTTAAAATCATATAAATGTCGCTCTTTCAGGTATCTAACACACCCTCCAACTCCTGCATCTCACAAATTCCCTAGCAAGATTTAAACTAGTGACACCTACCGATTATTATTTCCAACGAAATGCTAGGTGCGCTTGCTTTGCAAGTTTCCTCAAGGGCAAAATTGAGCATATTACTTCAACCCGAGTAGAGTAAGAACTGCTCGATTTCCAATTAAAACCACAGTCTCAAGCAATGAACATAACAACAAACTATTACAAAACCAAGATATTCATATAAGGGACCATGGAATTGAGAAAAGAGGAGCTGCCATGAAAGCACCAAACTGAAATGAACGATATTGTAAAGGCAACAATTTAACATTACCAAGCAACTACTATGCATAAAAGTCAAGAGGAACAACCAACACAACTAAAATAAAAAAGGTCTTTAAGGCTTGTAACGACCATAGGCTACACAAATAGGGCTTATATGAACAAAATGGGTGTTGGCATGATGTGGTTGAGGTCTCTACCCAATTACCAACACCACCCTAGTCTAGACTACCATGCTACTACTCGACATCCTCCCCATCATCTGTCAAAGAGAATGCGTCCTCATCAACGCAGTCGTCAAGCTCCTCCGAATCCCTTCTGTTAAGAGGGGGTGTAAGATCCCCACTCGTAGGTTCTCTCTTGGTGATGACTTTATCCGGGAGAGCCTATGGTCCAAATTTGTTTCGGCCCCCACATGCATTTAAACCACCCTTGATCCGACGCTCCATTCTTTTCGTAGGATGTGCTCATCTAATTCCTCGAGCCGAGGACGACTAGGCCCCGTAAATAGCTATCGGGGATGTGAAGACTGAGGTTCAGGATGCAAATGATTCTTGGTCTCTATTTGGTTTGTAATGGCCCCTGCTTTGGAAGAATTCTCTTTTCTTGACCACTTCTCATCCCCGCAGCCTTCCACAAGATTCAGAACTAGAGCCTGGAATGGATATGCCTATTTTTAGTCGACCGTGAGAAAATCCCTCATAACGCACCATTTAACCAAGGCATAATCAATGAGCTTCCTAGTCATCACCTCATATAAAAACTGAGTTTCTTCCTTGCTTGGTAGTTTCTCTTTTCCCTTTGGTCCTATCATATTATGAATAATTTTGTTCATCAAAGCATATTCAGGCTTGAGCTTCCCTGTAATCTATCCTCATATGATAAACCTCTCATGGCAACTGAATGGGTGCACATGGCACGCAACAGCCCGCATCGAACTCAGAATGGCCCCGAGAGGGTAAGGTAGGCCGCGGCGTTGTGGCTGACGATCGCAATGAGTGAGCCATCGACCGTGGCTGATCTCAGATGCTTTCCATAACAATGGTCTTGAAGCAGGTATCTACACGCTGATTTTCTCTCTCTAAATTGGTATAAAATTTCAACCAAGGCCTGTGATACCCTTGTACTTCAAAGACAAACAAACCGCAAATTTTACTCAATAATAGCCCCGATAGGGACGGGTGAACAAGAATGTGTCCATTTCTTCACACCCCGTCGCAATGAAAACCTCGCTGCAATCGATCAGCCCACTTTCCCGCTTCGAATCAAGACTTCAAGAACATGGCTTCAATCTCCCCATTCACTCTTCGATGCCTCCTCACTCGGGATAAAGAATCTTCGCTTCCCTTTCCTTCTTATGGTCCGCGTAAGTGTTCGCTTCCTTTTTCTCATGGCGCGATCCATGTATGCAGCCAGGAGCTTTGCCCTTCCAATGTTTTTTTATCTTGCCAGATATGGCAATAGGAAACTATAGCAAATAATGCCCAAACATACAAACTATCCCAATAAACATCTCACAAGTATCTGGGCCGTCCCTACCATCGTACAAAAGCTTCCCTCCCATACCATCACCAAGCCCTAATCCAAAAGTAACACAACACCACCAACTCAAGCCAACCAAACGAATCCATGTGGGAACAATACCACTTAAAAAATGCTCCTAAAGAAATGAAGGTACTTACCACACCGGCCGATTAAACTGAGGAATATCCGTGATCAAAAATGGAAACACTCCAAGGGTACTGATCTGGTTTGCTCGTGAGAGAGGAAAATGGTCTAGTGGCTTCGTTTATATGGTGAAGCGGGGAACATGGAAAGGTTTCAAATATTAGCAGAAAGCCCTAATTTAGCTCCTTTATCGGCTCTTCTGGCGCATTCTAAGATCGCAAGTGCGTATCGCATCAATGGCACGCTTTACTTTTTCATTAAAGTGGTACCGATACCAGAAGAGTGGTACTTGGTATCATTGCCCCATATATATATATATATATATATATATATATATATATATATATATATATATATATATATATATATATATATATATATATATATATTTATATTTTTGTAAATTCGGGAATAAAAGAGTGCCAATATAGATATACTCCTTCAATGCCTCCATCTCTGATTCCACTCGAATGCTCATTTCTCTCCCCCCGTCGTACTCTACCCAACCTCGATATGTGTTCACGGAACTAACACCATTGTACTTCCTCTCTCGACACTCCTTCACGCTACCATGGGGCCCATCAGATTGTTTCAGGATCATGGTTCCTAGGGTTTGAATCAACTGGCAACTCAAGGCTCAAGATGGGCAAGGGGTAAGTCAAAATGATTTCACAAATGTAACACACATAAATAATGGCTCAAATCATTTTCCAGTTATGCATGGTGTTCCTCAGAGAATATGATGCATGTAGTTAACATGGAATGCTAAAATAATGCACAGGCGGAAGCAATAGCAGGCAAAACAAGAGTTTGAAATAGAAAGTCAGTGGCTTGTGTAAGGAATTAGAACAGAATTCGGGGTGATAAGGTCCACAATATGAACACAAAAATTTTGTGCATGCTTGTTATCAAAATGCATCGAGATTACATGGAGGCGTAGTAAGAAGTCAAGGCGGCATGTGACATCACAGTTCATTACTATACCCAAAAGAGCCGCAAATCGAAAATTTTGCCATACACTCGACATGTAACATGCGCATATTTGGCCCAACTGTATGCCCACCCCACTACGTAAATGGAGGTCATTGAGCAACAAAAGGAGGCAGTTGGTTTGACCCCTCTTTTTTTTTTTTTTTTTTGTTTGAATAAAAGCAGATGAAATAAAGAAAGCAAAAAGAAATGCAAGAAGCATCCTAGTAGAGCGGATCTACTAGGTCCTCACTACTCTCCTAACGGTCAAAGTGCTCGAGAAATGGTCTTAAGCTGCTAGTCATTGACTTTAAAGGATTTCCCATTTTTCGGATTTTCAATCTCCACTGCACCATATGGGTAAACTACCTTGACAACGAACGGGCCAGTCCACCTAGAACGAAGTTTTCTTGGAAACATGTGCAAACGAGAGTTGTATAGCAATACCTTTTGGTGAGGTTCAAAGGTCTTCCGAACAATGGTCTTATCATGGAACAGCTTGAGCCTTCTCATAATCCATCGACCACGCCAATTCATCAAGCTCGCTCATCTCAGCACATCAAGCGCACTTGCCCGGGCTAAATCAAAAATTAAGAGTTTTAATAAATTCCAATATGCCCCGTGGTTCCATTTATACCGCATATGACAAGTCTCACATAAACAAGCCTATATAGGAGACATACCAAGAATAGTTTTAATAGCAGATTCAGAAGCCTAAAGAGCACTCCAAAGAAGTCGGTTTCTACCAATCTTTGTGATTTGGGGCTACTGTTTTTTCCAAAATATGTTTGATCTCCCTATTAGCTAATTCGGCTTGACCATTGGTTTGTGGGTGACCCGCATACTTTTTCAACAATTTATCAAAATATCGATTACAAAAATGGAGCCCACCATCACTAATGATTGCACGAGGCACTCTAAAGCGAGAAAAAATGTGTTCTTTTATAAATTTCAAAACAACCTTATGGTCATTAGTTCTCGTTGGAATGGCCTCCACCCACTTTGACACATAGTCAACAGACAACAAAATGTAAAGGTACCCACAAGAAGGGGGAAAAGGCCCCATGAAGTCTGTACCCCTACAATCGAAGATCTCAATGATTAAAATGGGGGTAAGAGGCTTCATGTTCCTTCTTGTGACCCCTCCTAATTGTTGGCACCGAGCACAAGTTTTGCAAAATTCAAAGCAATCTTTAAAAAGCGTGGGCCAGTAAAAACCAACTTGCAAGATTTTATCCGTTGTTTTCCTTGTAGAGAAATGCCCTCCACAAGCTTTTGAATGGAAAAAGGTGAGAATCCCACTTGATCATTATCATACACACACTTTCTCATCAATTGGTCCTCGACAAGATTAAAACGCATACGAGCACCAAATAATATTTCTTAATGTCCACCAAAATTTCCTTTTTGTTGAGAAGTCCATTGGTGTGAATTTGACCTGGTCAATGTGATAATTGACTGCTGCCCGCATACCACGGGCAAGAATAAGATCAAAAGTCGCCATCAGAAAATCGTCAGCTTATGGGTAAGCCATGAGAAATGGATTCGACACCAAGATAAGTGGTCAATAATACATTCTCGACTTTTTATCTTTAATAGTCAAGTAAATTCTCGCACAAAGAGGGATCCACCACTAACCAAGCTTAGTATATCGCGAGAGTGTAGTTCAACGGGTCAAGGCGGACTGTGAAAATGGTTACAGGAGACCCTACAATGTATGACCTCGAACTTTTTCAGTAAAGACGACTACCAAAAATCCTCTTTTTCCGTAGTTATGTAGTTTGCTTGAGCGGAATCTAGAGTCTTGCTGGCATAGTAGATCACAAAAGCCTTTTTATCTTCTCTTTGTCCTAAAACAGCCCCTATAGCATAATCACTAGCGTCACACATGATCTCAAACGAAAGGTTCCAATTAGGAGATCGCATGATGGGAGGAGACACTAACATAGTTTTGAGTTTATCAAGGTGGCCTCATGAGCACAGCTGACCATCTTGAAAGGAACGTCCTTAGCTTAAAAAAATTGCATAAGGATGAATTTATGTATGAAAATCTTTTATGAATCTCCTATAGAATCCGGCATGTCCTAAGATGACCCTTATATCTCTAACACACTTAGGAGTAGGTAAGTTGGAGATCAACTTGACTGTATCCACCTCGATTCCTTTTTCGATACTATGTGACATTAAGACAATCCCTTGTGTCACCATGAAGTGACACTTTTTCCCAATTAACGAGGTTCTTCTCTTGACATCTCTCAAAGCACTACGTGGATTCTCCAAACATCCCTCGTATGAGTCTCAGCGAAAATCATCCATGAAAATTTCCAAAATGATTTCTATCATATCCTTTGAAAATCCTATCGTCTTGCAGATTTGGAAGGTTCTGATGCATTACATAATCAAAGGCATTTTCCTAAGGAAAAATATTGCCAAAAACAGTGAATGTAGTTTTCTATTAATCTTCTAAAGCTATCTCAATTTGATTGTATCCTGAGTACCCATTAAGAAAACAATAAAATTCATGCCCTGCGACTCTCTTTAACATTTGATCGTGAGGTGAGGAATGAGTCTTTCTAGTGCCGCGTTGAGCCTTCCCGTAATCTATGCACACCCTCCAACTACGAAGTGACCGAGTGGGAATTAGCTCATTATTTTCATTTTGTATGATGACTGGTTAGAACAGGTGGGACATTGCGCGTTTTATTGAATCTTTCACCTACGATCAGAGTTTTAGAACTCTTTCTTGACCACTTCTTTCATTTATTATTGGGTTCGATCGTCTCTGTGGTTGTCTAGAGGTTTAACATCCACTTCTAAAGTGAATCCTATGATTGCGAGATCAGGGGCTAATTCCATAATATCTTCAATTGTCCATCCTAGAGAGGCGATTTTGTGGGTTCTCGATATCTCGAAAAGCATTTTTCTTGGTGCTTTCTAAGGAGGAAGATATGATTCTGGAAAAGTTTCTTCTACCCCCCTAAGAATGCATATTTGAGGTGTGATGGTAAGGTTTCGCTCAAGTTTAGGTGGTCTCTCTCTTCGAAGGTAATGCCACATCCTCGATTGGTGGAGCTTGAGTTCAAGAACTTAGGTGCCCACCCATTTCTTTGGCACCTCCTTTGTGCTCGATTATGGAGTGTAGGAACTTGACCTTCGAGATGTGGTCACCTCCTCAACCCATTTCGGGCTTACTAGACAAGCCATGAAAGGATCATCGTATGAAACATTATCTAAGTATTCTTGATTAGTCCCGAAGTGCTATTTTGAGCCACTATTTTATAGGTTTTGAGTGCTTTTGTGCACTAATCATGCCCAGTCTTACCAATTGAAGTGTTCGGTGTTGTAGTATCACTTATGCCGTTTAGAGTTATTTTGGTTGTTTTTGCGGGTTTTGGCATTGCCTTGAGAGTTCAATATCGAGACATATGCTAAACCATGAAGATTGAACCACGTTCGTCGACCGTGAGCATGCAAAAATCAAAGAGAATGAAAATGAAAGTGATAAAAGTTGGTGCGATATAGGGCTTGATGGGCGGTGAAGATCGTGATTCCGGGGAATTTCGCTAGATTGCGAAAATTTATTGGGATTGCGAAAATTCATAATCATAGCGAAAATTCGCGATCTAGCGAAATTAATAATTTAAGCTAGACCCGAGGATTTCGCTCTACCTTGTTCTAGCGAAAAAATCGATTTATTATCACTAAAAGAATTTCGCTAAAAATTTGTGAAATTTAAGCTAAATGCTTAATTAGCAATGCCTATGAAATTTTCTTATTCGTATGTGGTGATTTAAGCTACTGGCAATTTTTAGATGCCTAATAGTGTCTATATGTCGTCCTTTTGTAATTAATGAAGCCGACTTCATTTTGGTGTATTACTTCTTGTCCTTTATTTTGGCAAAATGTTAGGCTTTATTAATAGTTTCACATAAATGGGTGGCCTATATAAGCCCGCCAGTTTTTGTAACAAGAGAAGGAAATTTGAGAGAGAGATTTTTGGCACAATTTTATTTCATGTAAATATCCTCTTGACTTGATTAGGGTTTTGCTTTCTCTCTTCTCTCTCCTCTTTCCTCTCATTTTCTAGTTGCGAGTACCCCTCTTGAGGATGACAACTCAAGAAGTGCTTGGTAGCCCTCTTTTCTTTGAAGAGGAAAGACTAACAGAGCAGTTTGTGGGAGCGGTCTGAGTTGTCTCGTGTGTTGAATCTTTCACCAGTCTTTGTATTTCCATCTACTCAAACTAGGGTTGAATATCATTTAATGTCATTAATTTGGCCAATACTTACCATGCTTTAGGATGCAGTGTATACTTATTGCTAGATGCCTTGTGGTTTTAGATGGTCTTCTGAGCCCTTTGAATGATGTTTGAATGTTAGGGGTTTCAAGCAAAGGGGCTATAGATGCATGTTTCTGTGTTGACTCGAATAGGAATTAGTTTTTAGGGTTAGGTTTGCTAGTTAAACAAGATCGGTTATGGCACAGACTATAGGTTGCTTGTCATAATGCGAGGATAAAACCGAGGACACTTGTTTGCACATGTTATCAAGTTAGTGACCTAATCTTCAAAGTTGCCTTTCACACATCACTTTCAGTCTTCTGATTATTGAGTTTTCAAACTACTCACCTTGTTTTGAAACAAATCCAAAAATCGAATAAGCCTTACCTTTTCACTTATGCAAATCATTTCCTAGGATGAAAACCCATCCCGTATTTCGGCCCTAGATAGCTATCTGGTAGCTTGACTACGCCAGTGGGAATATAGGATATAAATTTTGTTGATTCCGCTCACCCTGCGTGGCACGAATCATTTCTACGCCATAAGTCAGCCATGTTTACCTCTGAAACATCGCTCCTCATCTCGTTTCCTTGATAACATTAAAGATATTCAAATTAGCAGTCATGTTGCAAATGATAGTGTCATTAGTCCTCCCCTACGATTATTATGATGGCATTAGCGGTAGCGTAAGAATATTACACCAGAATCCTTTGGGGTGAGTCCCTTGGTTCACCATAGGTTGAGTGTCGAAGCCTGTGAAATCCATAGGAAAATAGAACTTGTCCCGCGCAATACATCGCTACTATCCCTCACAGGAATCTTCCCTACGGTCATTCTAGTTGGAGGTGATATTAGTAAGTTCTAATTCTCCTAACCCTAACTCAACATAGGCGGTAAGGTAACAAGTTAACACTTGCCTAAATCCACTAGAGCATGTCTGACTTTGATTCCCTACCACTTTATGGAAATAGTAGGGCTTCTTGGGTCTTTGTATTTTGGGGGCAAATTGTTTCGAATCAATGAAATTAGTTGCTTTCGATCATAAATGCACTTCTTGTTGACACCTAGTTTTCCTTTTACAATGTGAAATCTTTTAGAAGCGACATGGTGAGATAAGTAATGGCATCAATGAGAATGTTTAGCCCCACTGTTTGAACAACTCATAAATTTCAGAGTGATTGTTCACTTTCTTTGGAGCTCTCAATCTATGAGGGTATGGAGTAGGAGGGATATAGGAGGCCTTGTCTTGTTCTAGCTCACCATCAATAACATCTGTCCTATGAACATGAGGGCTTGTCGAGCCTCATCCACAGAGCTGGTTCATTTTTGAGAATCTTGTATTGATTCGTTGGGTTGAATGGTTTTGTCAATTACCTTACCACTTCGAAGAGTGGTGACAGCCTTGCAATGTTCGAAGGTGCCCTCACTTTGACCTGAAACTCCAACACTATTTTTACCTTGGGGGTTTTAGATAGTTTGAGAAGGGAGTTTCCCTTTTTCTTGTTGAAAATTTCCCATCGAAGAGGTTAGCTTAGTGATTGGGATCTTTCGAATCATTCAGCGGTCAGAAGTCGGTGTTGGTGGATTAGAAAGCATTAAAGAAGTTTTAGACGAAGCTGTGTCACAATGTCCTCCAAACTTCTCTTATGT